>WNWK01024419.1:0-29781 GCA_009830355.1 Cherax destructor
TTCCCCTTCTTGCAGATGGACCCTCCTTTAATCCTGACTCTCTCATTGACTTTTGACAGAAACTGACTTACTACACAAACTCTGAAGATTATACCTCTAGCACCTCCCTCAGTCCCTTCTACCTCGATCTCTTGCTACCCTCCACCCCTGCACTATCCACCGTCATCTTGCACTCCATACCCTACTAATCGTCCATCTCCCTCTTACAACCCACTCTCCCTGCATCCTACAGTAACCTGCAGCGCTGTATAACCCCTGTGGTTTAGCGCTTCTATTTGATTATAATAATAATAATCCAGCCCCTGACCCCAACATCTTGCTCCTGGGGACTTCAACCTAAGGCACCTAAAATGGAGGAATATTGCAAATAATGTGGTAGCAGAGATAACACCAGGAAGCAGCTCAAATGAAAACTCCACTCACACGAGCTTTTAAATCTCTGCACCAAATTCACCTTAAACCAGCAAATAATAGAGCCTACAAGATTGGAGAATATGCTGGACCTCATCTTCACTAACAATGATGATCTGATACTAAATGTCATCATATCAAAAACAATATACTCAGATCACAACATAATAGAGGTCCAGACATGTATGAGGGGGGCCCCAGATCGACAAAATGTGATCAGTCGCGAGGGAGCCTTCTCCAATTTCAACTTCAATAACAAAAACATAAGGTGGGACCAAGTAAACCAAGTCCTAAATGATATAAACTGTGAAGATAGCCTAAGCATCACGGATCCTAACCTATGTCTAGAACAAATTAACTCTGTGGCACTTGAGGTTTGCTCAAGGCAAATTCCCTTAAGGAAAAGGAGGAGAAGATATAAACTAGAAAGAGAGAGGCGCTCCCTATACAGGTGAAAGCAAAGAATAACAGAGCGGCTACAAGAGGCCAATATATATAAAATACTTAGGGAGGCACTGGTCAGAGAAATAGCAAACATCAAATTAAAACTAAAGAAATCTTACAGGAATAAAAAAACGTGGGAAGAACTAAAAGCCATAAATGAAATTGAAAGAAACCCAAAGTATTTCTTTTCTTATGCCAAAACAAAGTCGAGAACAACATCCAGTATTGGGCCCCTACTAAAACGAGATGGGTCCTACACAGATGACAGCAAGGAAATGAGTGAGTTACTAAAGTCCCAGTATGACTCAGTTTTTAGCGAGCCACTAACCAGACTGAATGTTGAAGACCTAAATGAATTTTTTATGAGAGTGCCACAGAACCTGGTAGATGCAAGCCTATCTGACATTACCCTGATGCCACATGACTTCGAAAAGGTGATAAATGACATGCCTATGCACTCCGCTCCAGGCCCTGACTCATGGAACTCAGTGTTCATCAAGAACTGCAAGCAGCCCCTATCACGTGCTTTTAACATCCTATGGAGAGGGAGCATGGACACTGGGATCGTCCCGCAGTTACTAAAAGCGCTAACGTCCCATATCATAAAAATCTTTGAAAGGGTTTTAAGAAGCAAGATCGCCACTCATCTAGATAACCATCAATTACACAACCCAGGGCAGCATGGGTTTAGAGCAGGTCGCTCCTGTCTGTCCCAACTACTGGACCACTATGACAAGGCCCTGAATGCTCTAGAAGACACAGAATGCAGATGTTATATACAGACTTTGCAAAAGCCTTTGATAAGTGTGACCATGGTGTGATAGCACAGAAAATGCGTGATAAAGGAATAACAGGAAAAGTTGGTAGATGGATCTATAATTTCCTAACAAGTAGAACACAAAGAGTAGTAGTCAACAGAGTAAAGTCTGAGGCGGCTATGGTGAAAAGCTCTGTTCCACAAGGCACAGTACTCGCTCCCATCCTGTTCCTCATCCTTATATCGGACATTGACAGGGATATCAGCCACAGTGCCGTGTCTTCCTTTGCAGATGACACCCGAATCTGCATGACAGTGTCCACCATTGAAGACACTGCAAGACTCCAAGCAGACATCAACCAAATCTTTAAATAGGCTGAAGAAAACAATATGAAGTTCAGTGATGAGAAATTTTAATTATTCTGATATGGAAAACGTGAGGAAATTAAAATCTCATCGGAGTATAAAACAAATTCCAACCACACAATAGAGCGAAAAACTAATGTCAAAGACCTGGGAGTGATAATGACATAGGATCTCACCTTCAAGGACCATAACACTGTAGCAATCACATCTGCCAGAAAAATGACAGGATGTATAATGAGAACCTTCAAAACCAGGGATGCCAAGCCCATGTTGACACTTTTCAGGTCGCTTGTTCTATCTAGGCTGGAATATTGCTGCACACTAACTGCACCTTTCAAGGCAGGTGAAATTGCTGAACTAGAAAATGTACAGAGAATCTTCACGGCACGCATAACTGCAATAAACCACCTTAATTACTGGGAACGCTTGAAGTTCCTAAACCTGTACTCCCTGGAATGCAGGCGGGAGAGATACATTATTATATACACTTGGAAAATCCTAAAGGGATTAGTACCAAATTTGCACACGAGTGTCACTCCCTACGAAAGCAAAAGACTCGGCAGACGATGTAACATAACCCCAATGAAAAGCAGGGGTGCCACTAACACGTTGAGAGACAACACAATGAGTGTCAGGGGCCCAAGACTGTTCAACTGCCTCCCAGCATACATAAGGGGAATTACCAATAGACCCCTGGCTGTCTTCAAGCAGGCACTGGACAGGCACTTAAAGTTGGTGCCTGACCAGCCAGGCTGTGGTTTGTACATTAGACTGCGTGCGGCCAGCAGTAACAGCCTGGTTCGTCAGGCTCTGATCCAACATGAGGCCTGGTCACAGACCGGGCCGCAGGGGCATTGACCCCTGGAACTCTCTCCAGGTAAACTCCAGGTATGTTATCCTCCCCAGGAGAAGAACGGGAAGAAAGATGGGAGAGTGCCCGCTGTAGTTCATGAGAACTGAAGTTAGATGCCAGCACCTGGCAGTCAACCTCGGGTACTATAGGGGGCAGAGGACCCCATTTGATCACCTTAGAAGGTAGAGGGGGGGGGGAAGAGCAAACTTATAATAATAATAATATTTTTATTTCGATGCATGTTACAAGTGTACACTGTTATTGGTAGTTAAAATTATAAAACTGTAATGCAAGGAGAGCCACTGGCATGCCATGGCATTAGGGGCAGTTTATTCTAAAGACTTATTCACTAAGTACTTAATGCTAAAGAAATTGATTGAGTTTATTCTAGTTCTGTATTATTTTAAATTATAATATGATTATACATACTATTAAAAGACAATACAAGAGAAATTGGTTGAGTTTAATCTAGTTGTATATTTTATTTCAAGTTACAATATGTTGATGCTATACTAGTATAATAACAATACTAGAAAAATTTATTGAGTTTCTTCTAGTTATATATTTTATTTCAAATTAACAAAATGATGATACTATAAGATTTTAAATGACATATGATGATATGAAATTGCAACAAGTGTTAAGGAGGATGAACATATCAAATTGAGATTATCTTAAGTAAAATAATATTGGGTTTGAAAGTTTGTTACAGTATGAGTATTTAGTATAGGGTGAGTAGGTGATTTTTGAGAAGAGTCTTGAATTGATTTTCCGACAAGGTTAACTTAATATGTATTTACTGGTAATGAATTCCAGATTCTGGGGCCCTTTATGTGCATAGAATTTTTACATTGGTTAGTATGGACTCGGGGTATGTCAAATAGTGATCTGTGTCTTGTGTCATGGTCGTGGGACCTATTAAAGTTGTTGAGGAGAATTTTGAGCGGAGGGTTGATATTAGCATGAAGAGTTTTATGTATGTAGAGGGCACATGAATAGGTATGAATATTTTTTATGGTGAGTAGTTTTAAGGTTCTGAATATAGGTGGAGTATGCTGTCTAGAGTGGGAATTTATCATCATCCTGACTGCAGCCTTTTGCTGGGTTATGAGTGGTCTAAGGTGATTTAATGTTGTTGAGCCCCATGCACAGATTCCATAGGTGAGATAAGAGTAGATAAGAGAATAATATAGTGCAATGAGAGCTGGTTGTGGCACATAATAGCGTATCTTAGATAATATACCTACTGTCCTTGAGATTTTCTTGGAAATTTGTTGTGTGTGTGTTTGGATTTTTAGACTACTGTCAAGGTGGATTCCTAGGAATTTTCCCTCTGTGAGTCTTGTGATGGGTGAACCATTTAGCGTTATGTTAAGTGGAACATTTGTAGCTTTGTTTCCAAACTGAATGAAGTAGGTCTTGTCCGTATTGAGAGTAAGCTTATTTGTCGTCATCCATGTTGATATTTTCTGTAATTCGGCATTAACAGTGTTGGCTAGTATGACTGGATTTGGGTGAGAGAAGACATATGTTGTGTCATCTGCAAACAAAATGGGTTTAAATAGCAAACAACTCCGCTTTATCCTGAGGTAAGAGTGGCGTTGTACCATCCCCCAACAGGGAAAAGGAGCTTACAGATCGTGATCCCAGCATAGAGTGGAAGAAACCCCATGCCCGGCTAGCAGAGGTGCGAAAAGAAAGAGAAGAACAGAAAGAAGCCCATGATTCATGTTTTGCATGGAGGAGTGTTCGCCGACATAAAGCGTCAGCCCTTCAGTAGGCCAACTGTAGAGCCCTTGAAGGTTGGCGCCGCCACTGTGCCCATGCCTTTCGACATGCTTTCACTGCCTCGAGGCATTCATCATTCCACCATGGAACCCGGGGGTGTGAACGGGAGAAGCTCCCAGAAAGACTAAATGAACGGGAGCCTGCCTCTAACATGGCCCCTTGAAGGAATGTGACGGCATCGCCCAACAGAAAAGTCTTGAGGCAGGCTATAATCAAAGAGTGTGTTACTGTAGCTCATCCAACCGGCCTGAGTGGTTTTCCACCGTGGACGAATTATTGTCACTGGCACTGCTGGGGCTCCATTGGTAGATACAGTGACAGGGAAATGATCATTCCCCATGAAGGGGCCTACAGAAACAATGGCTGTAGTAAAATACCCACTCCCAAGAACGAGGTCCAGGGTAGAAGCTCGCCCTGTGTAAGGATCCACTCTAGTCTCCAAACCTGGTGGTGTGAGCAACGAAAGGGGAGATGCGAGGAGGGCTTGGAACAAGGTCCTACCTGTGGGATTCACTGATCCCAAAGAAATGGATGGCTCCCAGAAATGGTGCCTAGCATTGAAATCCCCTATGATAAGTGCAGGACCACTGAGTTGCCCAAAGTAATGGGTAAACTCATGCTGTGTTACTGACCTGCCCGGATTGTAAATCAGGAGGAAGGTACACCACTGAGTGCCCAAGGCAACGCGCACGGCTAGAGTTTCTAACACCCCATTCTCATAGGTTCGGAGGGAAAGGATCATACTCTGGAGCTGGCTACACACAAAAAGAGCTAGACGACCACCACTCCTTTCAAGGCGATCCCGACGATAAACAGTAAAACCAGACAGCCGAACAGAATGACAAGGACATAACCATGTCTCGGAGAGGCCCACCACGAGTGGCTGTACCTCAGCCAGATACTTCTGGAGGTTTGGGAGCTTCCCCAATATGGAACGAATGTTCCAGAGAAGAAAAATAGAGGAACGGGAGTGAGTCACGTGTGCGAACTAAGAAGCCCGATGAGGCAAGGGAGAACCGAGAGACATGCAGTCATAAAAGAGGTGCCCTGTAGGAAGGAATGAAGCACTTCCTCCACCAAATGGGGGACAGGACGAAGAAATGAAGCCCAGGCAGGCGAGAGTGAAACAGCAAACCATCAATAGCGAAGGGTCCTGAAACAGGGGCAGGCTGGGGCTGGGGTTAAGGAGAAATGGAGAGGGGATACTTCTGTGAGGAGTGAGGCTCCGGGTCAGGCAAGAGGTCCATTTAGACTAGGTGGGGTACCGAACTGCGAGTTGACTTTGAAGTTACGCCACCTTGACGGGAGGATACGCGTCGTGAACGAGGAGGAGCATAATAATAATAATAATAATTTTATTTAGACATGATACAAAGATGTACTACATAGTTCTAGGTATAAATGGGGTGTACATGCCAAAAGCTTCTAATATGCTGAACATTGTGGGCATTCTTAAAATTAATTTACAGTAGACTACATAGTAAAAAATTATGTTTGATAATTTACAAAATAAGTATAATTGTGTATTTAAGTTGTGAAATTTGAATATACAGTCATCCCTTGGTTTTCGTGTTTAATCCGTTCCAGAGGGATCAACTAAAACCAAAATTGACGAAAACCAAAACAATTTTCCCCATAAGAAATAATGGAAATTCAATTAATCCGTTCCAGAAACCCAGAAGTTTGGAAAAAAAAATTTGGGGGGTCTTAAAGATAGATTTACATGCACAAATGAATGAACTCAGTGTGGCACTTACCTTTATTGAAGACTGATGTTGTTGGATGGAAGAGAGGCTATTGTTTGGAAGGGGAATCCCCTTCCATAAGGAATTTAGGTACCAAGTCCTTATCAGGGGTCACTTCCCTGCATGCCTGCTACACTCCCTCCCTGCCTGCTACACTCTCTCCCTGCCTGCTACACTCCCTCCCTGCCTGCTACACTCTCTCCCTGCCTGCTACACTCCCTCCCTGCCTGCTACACTCCCTCCCTGCCTGCTACACTCCCTGCATACATGCTACACTCCCTGCATACATGCTACACTCCCTGCATACATGCTACACTCCCTGCATACATGTTACACTCCCTGCATACATGTTACACTCCCTGCATACATGCTACACTCCCTGCATACATGCTACACTCCCTGCATACATGCTACACTCCCTGCATACATGCTACACTCCCTGCATACATGCTACACTCTCTGCATTCATGCTACACTCCCTGCATACATGCTACACTCACTGCATACATGCTACACTCCCTGCATACATGCTACACTCCCGCATACATGCTACAATCCCTGCATACATGCTACACTCCCTGCATACATGCTACACTCCCTGCATACATGCTACACTCCCTGCATACATGCTACACTCCCTGCATACATGCTACACCTCCTGCATACATGCTACACTCCCTGCACACATGCTACACTCCCTGCATTCATGCTACACTCCCTGCATACATGTTACACTCCCTGCATACCTGCTACACTCCCTGCATACCTGCTACACTCCCTCCATACATGCTACACTCCCTGCATTCATGCTACACTCCCTGCATTCATGTTACACTCCCTGCATACCTGCTACACTCCCTGCATACTGCACCACTGCTACACTCCCTGCATACTCTACCTCTGCTACCACTCCCTGCATACATGCTACACTCCTGCATACCTGCTACACTCCCTGCATACATGCTACACTCCCTGCATACCTGCTACACTCCCTGCATACATGCTACACTCCCTGCATACATGCTACACTCCCTGCATACATGCTACACTCCTGCATACTGCTACACTCCCTGCATACATGCTACACTCCCTGCATTACATGCTGCACTCTCCTGCATACATGTTACACTCCCTGCATACATGCTACACTCCCTGCATACCTGCTACACTCCCTGCATCCATGCTACACTCCCTGCATTCTGCTCACTCCCTGCATACATGTTACACTCCCTGCATACATCCTGCTACCTCTCTGCATACCTGCTACACTCCCTGCATACATGCTACACTCCTGCATACCTTCTACACTCCCTGCATACATGCTACACTCCTGCATACCTGCTACACCCCTGCATACATGCTACACTCCTGCATTCATGCTACACTCCCTGCATACATGTTACACTCCCTGCATACCTGTTACACTCCCTGCATACATGCTACATCCCTGCATTCATGCTACACTCCCTGCATACATGTTACACTCCTGCATACCTGCTTTCACTCCCTGCATACATGCTACACTCCCTGCATCCTGCTACACTCCCTGCATTCATGCTACACTCCTGCATACCATGCTACACTCCTGCATACATGCTACACTCCTGCATATGCATGCTTACACTCCTGCACATGCTACCTCCCTGCATACATGCTACACTACCTGCATACCTGCACACTCCTGCATACCTGCTACACTCCTGCATACATGCTACACTCCTGCATCATGCTACACTCCTGCTACATGCTACACCTGCATTCATGCTCCCTGCATACTGCTACACCCCTGCATACCTGCTACACACCCTGCATACCTGCTACACTCCTGCATACCTGCTACACTCCCTGCATACCTGCTACACTCCCTGCATACCTGCTACACTCCTGCATCATGCTACACTCCCTGCATACATGCTACACTCCCTGCATACATGCTACACTCCCTGCATCATGCTACACTCCTGCATGCTACACTCTACACTCCTGCATTGCATGCTACACTCCCTGCATGCATGCTACACTCCTGCATGCATGCTACACTCCTGCATGCATGCTACACTCCCTGCATGCCTGCTACACTCCTGCATGCATGCTACACTCCCTGCATGCATGCTACACTCCCTGCATGCTGCTACACTCCCTGCATGCATGCTACACTCCTGCATGCATGCTACACTCCCATGCATGCATCCCATGCCCTGCTACTCCTGCATCATGCTACACTCCCTGCATGCCCTGCTACACTCCCTGCATGCATGCTACACTCCCTGCATGCATGCTACACTCCCTGCATGCCTGCTACACTCTTAAACTCCATCGTGTTTCTCACTTTCTTTACTAAAGGATTGGCACTAGGACCTTTCGTTCGGCCCATGGTAGCTTATTTAGTAGTCACACACAATAATCAAGGGCCAAAAACAATGAATTATTAATAAATGTTTTGTATGAACTCCTGGGGCGATGTTCACTCAAGCATAAACAATGCTAGACTGCGTGACAATGTGCGTGGGAGGTGCGTGGGTGGCGGTCTACAGCCTTTGTATGTGCGGGGCACTGGTGGACAGGTTCCATACCATCAACGAAAACTGAGACAATCAACAAAAACTGAGACATTTTTTCCACAAAAAAAGTGAACGAAAACCAAAATCGGCGAAAACTGAGACAAACGAAAACCAAGGGTTGCCTGTAAGTTGAACATAATAATTTCATAATTGCAGCAATGCAATTAATTAAATTAGATCAAACAAATTAAAACAATTAGTTGTATTGCAAATACAGTTTATATGTTCATTAGATGAGTTACAAAGAGTACAAGAGAGTGGATTATTTTATTTGTTAATGCTATAGAAACAGAGTTAGCTCAGTATGCATTATTTTTAACAGGTTTTTACATTTAAGTGATTAATCAACTTTGTTGGTAATGTTAAATATTGTGCACTTAGGTTTGGGTGAGAAGGTGGTTTTTTAGCAGCATTTTGAATTGAGGTACAGGCAGGGTTTGTTTGGCAATCACAGGTAATGAATTCCAAATTTTTGGGCCTTTAATGGACACAGGGAACATCGAGGAGTGATCTGTGTCTTGTGATATGGTCATGTGTCCTGTTAAGGTTGGTAAGGAGATGTTTGAGTGGTGGGTTAATATTTGAGTTTAGTGTTCTATGTATGTAATAGGCACAGTAAAAAGTAGGGATGTCTTGTATGGTGAGTAAGTTTAGATTTTTTAATATTGGTGGAGTATGTTGTCTGGAGTGTGAATTTGTTATCATTCTGCATGAGCAATAACTTCCGCAGTGGAAGCCGGATCTGAAAACACCTTGAGATGATGTTGCTTCGGAGGTGGGGAATCCTCTGAAGGTAGAGAGAGTTCTGCAAGAGCCGCAAAACGATTTGAAACGAACATTAGTCCTCACAGCTGTGGAGAACAGGTGACCCGGCCATATTGGTGCTGGGGAGATGCCCTTAGTGGGGGGCGCTGGAGACGAAGGAGGCAAGGGCTGACGGACTGTGACTGGCTTTACGGACCGCAGGATGGAGTTACATTCATCGAGGGAAAGGGACTGGGCCCTGGCTTAGTTTGCCAAATCAAGAGCCTGGCGATATGCCGGGCAAGACCGGGACGTGACTTTGTGGACCCCTTTACAAAAGTAGCATGAGGCTGGGCGGGTACAGGCAACACCGTCTTTGACCACTGGGTGAAACCCATTACAGTTTGCACACCTAACCTTACCACAGCAGGTCAACTCTCCATGCCCAAAAAGGAAACATTTCCAACACCAAAGAAGAGGAAAAGTATAAGGAAGGACAGGAAACCTTAGATTGCCAAAAATTACAAATTTCGAGAGAGCGCCTGAGAAACATACACGAACCATACGAGACGGGGTAGGACGAGTCAAGAGGCTCCAAACCTCTTGCAAACCTAAGTCTTCCCCCCCCCACTCAAAACCAACTCAGAATGGATCTCCTCATCTGAGAGGGATGAGGAAATCAGTCCAATTCTACCGTAACAACAACCAGCAGCAAGGATTAAGGAGCGGACCTCCCAGCAGACGACATTCCACTTACCTAGGACATGGATGGCATTAAGTGGTAAATTTCTGGCCAGAAAAGACTTACGATGTAGTCGGAGCCTTAGGGCAGACCTTGCCGAAAGGAGAGCAACTGATGGCATTAGTGACTTCCCGTGGATTGGTGAAGGGTGTACCACCAGCTTTGGGACGCATAAGAACCACCATCACATCTGAAGTAATGTAGGGTGGAGAAGGAGCACAGTCTAGACAAGAAGTTGGTTGGCATTTAGGGCTAGACAGGGGCCTGGCTCCATCATCAACCTCAAGGGCTCGTTTATAAATCCAAGCAGGGGACACAATAGCCATACAGTGGTCCCTCGGTTTTTGCCGAAAATTCGTTCCAGAATGCTGCTCAAGTGCCATTACCGAACGAATTTACTTCCTTAAGAAATAATGTCACGTAGGTTAGTCTATTTCAGACCCCCAAAAATACACTTGCAACAGCACTTACGAAAATACACTTACATAAATTTTCGAGTTTGGAGATGCACAAAAACCGCGGGACCACTGTATCATGGTCCAGAGGCAAAGAAACAGTTGTCAACTGAGTATGTGCCAGAGGGGGGTCCCCCATAGGGGCGAATGACATCCCAGTCGAACTCTCCAGAAATGGGTCAAACAACACTGCCTGATAGGAAGAAATTACTAAAAGCACACTCACACAAGAAAAATAAAGTGAAGAGCCTAAACAGGACCGTCACCACCAACAAACAACTGAGGAGCCTTCAGAAAGCACATCTCGATCAGCTGAGTGACAACCCGTTTATTCTTAGCTGATATGTTCATATGTGTGCTTACATTCTCTGTGTATCCTAGAAGCTTAAGAAATGATTAAAATCTGTGAACAAGGTATGTCGATGATAATAATAATAATAATAATAATAATAATAATTTCTTTGGAGTGCTTTAAATGTCAGCTACTAAATCTATACAAAATACTTATGACATTTAAAGTGCTCCAGATCGATTATTTATTATTCTTATTCTTTTTTTTTATTAACACATCGGCCGATTCCCACCAAGGCAGGGTGGCCCGAAAAAGAAAAACTTTCATCATCATTCATTCCATCACTGTCTTGCCAGAGGGGTGCTTTACACTACAGTTATAAAACTGCAACACTAACACCCCTCCTTCAGAGTGCAGACACTGTACTTCCCATCTCCAGGACTCAAGTCCGGCCTACCGGTTTCCCTGAATCCCTTCATAAATGTTACTTTGCTCACACTCCAACAGCACGTCAAGTATTAAAAACCATTTGTCTCCATTCACTCCTATCAAATACGCTCACACATGCTTGCTGGAAGTCCAAGCCCCTCGCACACAAAACTTCCTTTACCCACTCCGTCCAACCTTTCCTAGGCCGACCCCTACCCCGCCTTCCCTCCACTACAGATTTATACACTCTCGAAGTTATTCTGTCTCGTTCCATTCTCTCTACATGTCCGAACCACCTCAACAACCCCTCCTCAGCTCTCTGGATAATAGTTTTGGTAATCCCGCACCTCCTCCTAATTTCCAAACTCCGAATTCTCTGCATTATATTCACACCACACATTGACCTCAGACATGACATCTCCACTGCCTCCAACCTTCTCCTCATTGCAACATTCATCACCCATGCTTCACACCCATATAAGAGTGTTGGTATAACTATACTCTCATACATTCCCTTCTTTACTTCCATGGACAAAGTTCTTTGTCTCCACAGACTCCGAAGTGCTCCACTCACCCTTTTTCCCTCATCATAGACCCATCTGCTGACATGTCCACTCCCAAATATCTGAATACATTCACCTCCTCCATACTCTCTCCCTCCAATCTGATATCCAATCTTTCGTCACCTAATCTTTTTGTTATCCTCATCACCTTACTCTTTCCTATATTCACTTTCAATATTCTTCTTTTACACACCCTACCAAATTCATCCACCAACCTCTGCAACTTCTCTTCAGAATCTCCCAAAAGCACAGTGTCATCAGCAAAAAGCAACTGTGACAACTCCCACTTTGTATTTGATTCTTTATCTTTTAACCCCACACCTCTTGCCAAGACCCTCGCATTCACTTCTCTTACAACCCCATCTATAAATATACAGTGGTACCCCGACTTACGATGGTCCCCAAACACACCCTTTTATGTAAGTTGATTTTTTTAAATGCTTTTGTAAGTGTAATTTTGGGGGTCTAAAAGGACTAGTCTATTTTACATCATTTCTTATGGAGATAAATTCGTTTGGTAATGGCACTTGAACAGCATTCTGGAATGAAAAAATATTGTAAGTCGGGGTACCACTGTATTGAACAACCACGGTGACATCACACATCCTTGTCTAAGGCCCACTTTTACTGGGAAATAGTCCCCCTCCCTCCTACACACTCTAACTTGAGCCTCACTATCCTCATAAAAACTCTTCACTGCTTTCAGTAACCTACCTCCTATTCCATACACCTGCAGCATCTGCCACATTGCCCCCCTATCCACCCTATCATACGCCTTTTCCAAATCCATAAATGCCACAAAAACCTCTTTACCCTTATCCAAATACTGTTCACCTATATGTTTCACTGTAAACACTTGGTCTACACACCCCCTACCTTTCCTAAATCCCCCTTGTTCATCTGCTATCCTGCTTTCTGTCTTACTCTTAATTCTTTCAATAATAACTCTACCATACACTTTACCAGGTACACTCAACAGACTTATTCCCCTATAATTTTTGCACTCTCTTTTGTCCCCTTTGCCTTTATACAAAGGAACAATACATGCTCTCTGCCAATCCCTAGGTACCTTACCCTCTTCCATACATTTATTAAATAATAGTACTAACCACTCCAAAACTATATCCCCACCTGCTTTTAACATTTCTATCTTTATCCCATCAATCCCAGCTGCCTTACCCCCTTTCATTCTACCCACTGCCTCACGAACTTCCCCACACTCACAACTGGCTCTTCCACTCCTACAAGATGTTATTCCTCCTTGCCCTATACACGAAATCACAGCTTCCCTATCTTCATCAACATTTAACAACTCCTCAAAATATTCCCTCCATCTTCCCGATACCTCTAACTCTCCATTTAATAACTCTCCTCTCCTATTTTTAACTGTCAAATCCATTTGTTCCCTAGGCTTCCTCAACTTATTAATCTCACTCCAAAACTTTTTCTTATTTTCAACAAAATTTGTTGATAACATCTCACCCACTCTCTCATTTGCTCTCTTTTTACATTGCTTCACCACTCTCTTAACCTCTCTTTTTCTCTCCACATACTCTTCCCTCCTTGCATCACTTCTACTTTGTAAAAACCTCTCATATGCTAACTTATTCTTACTATTATAAATTATTATTATTGTAAATTATTATTATAAATTATTATACTTAATAATAATAGTAATAATAATAAATGCTATTTTTGCATTTTTTCTTATGACAAGAATGATCTAGGCATGTTTCCCCTGATGTAAACAATGTACAGTGGTCCCTCGTGTTTCGGTGATTCCGAATATCGTTTTTTTCGTGTTTCGACCACTTTTCGGTCAATGTTTTTTTCGCGTATCGGCCATTTACTCGTGTATCGGTCCATACCAGACCTGTCCGCCTGCCCGCCCTTGCGTGCCTCGCCGTGAAGGACGCCAGTGCGCACTCTTTCAAACATTTCACAATAAATTTATTCTGTTTATTGCTGGTTTAGTGATTGTCACTGTGAAATAAGTCACCATGGGTCCAAAGAAGCTTCCTAGTGGCACCCCAGTGGTAGCAGGCATGCAGGGAGTGTAGCAGACATGCAGGGAGTGTAGCATTCATGCAGAGAGTGTAACAGGCATGCAGGGAGTGTAGCAGGCATGCAGGGAGTGTAGCAGGCATGCAGGGAGTGTAGCAGGCATGCAGGGAGTGTAGCAGGCATGCAGGGAGTGTAGCAGGCATGCAGGGAGTGTAGCAGGCATGCAGGAAGTGTAGCAGGCATGCAGGGAGTGTAGCATTCATGCAGGGAGTGTAGCAGGCATGCAGGAAGTGTAGCAGGCATGCAGGGAATGTAGCATTCATGCAGGGAGTGTAGCATTCATGCAGGGAGTGTAGCATTCATGCAGGGAGTGTAGCAGGAAGGCAGGGAGTGGAGATTCCCCTTCCAAACTCTAACCCCTCCCCCTGTCCTCCTCCCTATCTTCCAGATGCCAGCAACTCTCTTCAATAAAGGTAAGTAAATGTTATTTATTATTATGTTATTTATTACTTATGTATTTATTATTATTTTGTATTAATAATGTTAGTTTGTGTACAGTGGTACCCCGACTTACGATATTTTTTCATTCCAGAATGCTGTTCAAGTGCCATTACCAAACGAATTTATCCCCATAAGGAATGATGTAAAATAGACTAGTCCTTTTAGACCCCCAAAATTACACTTACAAAAGCATTTAAAAAAATAAACTTATATAAAAGGGTGAGTTTGGGGACCATCGTAAGTCGGGGTACCACTGTATGTAAAACTATATTATTTATTCTTTAAAAAAATTATTTTTTTGTGAATATTTTTGGGTGGAACGGATTAATTGTATTTACATTATTTCTTATTTGAAATAAGGTTTCGAGTAATTTGTGTTAAGGTCTAGCTCCTGGAACAGATTATGACCGAAACACGAGGGACCACTGTATCTATCTTATGATCTTATTCCAGAGTGGTGGCCTCCACCTCCACCCTTACCCCACGCACATAATATGGCATATATTATTCATTTCAGCATCTTTATTACAGTTCTAGGGTATTTATAGTGTTTCTGATATCAATTTCGAATAAATGTAATAGATAGATAACCTTTATTACTAATATTAGCATAATTACACAACATTTTATTAGTGCCAAGGCTAACATCCAACACCCATGACCACTCACCAGACACTGAATGCTACTACTCGCCTCTCCCTCTCTCATTTAGCTCCTCCCACTTCATAACAATGGTAGATGGTGAATTTAATGTATTTTTCTGTAAGCTTAACTCGTTGTATGTGTATTTTACTTTTTTATTGTTTTCTGTAATACATACAGTGGACCCTCAATTTTCGTTCACCTCCAAACTCGAACAATTATGTAAGTGTATTTTTGTAAGAGCTTTTGTAAGTGTATTTTTGGGGGTCTGAAATGACAAATCTAACTTACATTTGTACTTATGGGAACAAATTTGTTCGGTAACGGCACTTGAACAGCATTCTGGAAAGAATTTTCAACGAAAACCGAAGGTCCACTGTATATAAGAGTTGTGCAAATTAAAATAAAGTTATCAAGTTGGAGTTTCATTTTTATTTATTTTTTCTAATATGTATACGTATTTAATTCAGCATTTGGCATCATTACAAAGTGGGCAGAGCTACAGCAGAGGGAGAAGCAGCAGTGTGTCAGTAACTCATGATGCTTCACCCCACTATAAAATATTGTATAATTATACATACTATTACTATCAATAAATATTACCTACCTATCATATTTATTCCAGAATAATATTAGGTGTAAAGGTAGAAAGTTGAAAGTGAACAAAGATAAGAGTAAGGTGATGAGGGTATCAAACAATTTAAATAAAGAAAAATTGGATATCACATTGGAGATGGGATTATGGAAGAAGTAAATGTTTTCAGATATTTGGGAGTTGATGTGTCAGCGGATGGGTTTATGAAGGATGAGGTTAACCATAGAATTGATGAAGGAAAAAAGGTGAGTGGTGCGTTAAGGTATCTGTGGAGACAAAAAACGTTATCAATGGAGGCAAAGAAAGGAATGTACGAAAGTATAGTGGTACCAACACTCTTATATGGGTGTGAAGCATGGGTTGCAAATGCTGCAGCGAGGAGTAGGCTGGAGGCAGTGGAGATGTCCTGTCTAAGGGCAATGTGTGGTGTAAATATTATGCAGAAAATTTGGAATGTGGAAATTAGGAGGTGTGGAGTTACTAAAAGTATTTGTCAGAGGGCTGAAGAGGGGTTGTTGAGGTGGTTTGGTCATTTAGAGAGAATGGATCAAAGTAGAATGACTTGGAGAGCGTATAAATCTGTAGGGGAAGGAAGGCGGGGTAGGGGTCGTCCTAGAAAAGGTTAGAGGGAGGGGGTAAAGGAGGTTTTGTGGGCGAGGGGCTTGGACTTCCAGCAAGCATGTGTGAGCGTATTACATAGGAGTGAATGGAGACGAATGGTTTTTGGGACATGACGATCTGTTGGAGTGTGAGCAGGGTAACATTTTGTGAAGGGATTCAGGGAAACCAGTTAATTGATTTAGTTGGACTTGAGTCCTGGAAATGGGAAGTAAAATGCCTGCACTTTAAAGGAGGGGTCTGGGATAGTGACAGCTGGGAGGGACTATTCTCAGCTGTCGTATCTGAGCGCCTCTGCAAAGACAGTGATTATGTATGAGTGTGGTGAAAGTGTTGAATGATGATGAAAGTACAGTGGTACCTCGGTTAACGATATTTTTTCGTTCGAGAATGCTGTTCAAGTGCCATTACCAAACGAATTTATTCCCATAAGGAATAATGTAAAATAGACTAGTCCTTTTAGACCCCAAAAATACACTTACAAAAGCATTTAAAAAAAATAAACGTACATAAAAGGGTGAGTTTGGGGACCATCATTAACCGAGGTACCACTGTATTTTCTTTTTGGGAATTTTCTTTCTTTTTGGGTCACCCTGCCTCGGTGGGAGACGGCCGACTTGTTGAAAAAAAAAATAACATAAATAATAATAATAATAATAATAATTTTTATTTCTATGCATGTTACAAGTGTACAATGTTATTGGTAGTTACAATTATAAAACAATTATAAAACTGTAATGCAAGGAGAGCCACTGGCATGCCATGGCATTAGGGGCAGTTTATTCTAGAGACTTATTCACTAAGTACTTAATGCTAAAGAAATTGATTGAGTTTATTCTAGTTCTGTATTATTTAAATTATTATATGGTTATACATACTATTAAAAGACAATACAAGAGAAATTGGTTGAGTTTAATCTAGTTGCATGGTAAAGACGCCCAAATTAATAAAAACTGACATTATATAGAGAGGTATTGATGGGTGGAGGGCAGAGAGGGATAAAAAAATAAAAGTGACCGAGAAAACGTTATGCGCCTGAAGGGTGACTATAGAAGATCACTCTTACCCTATGCAAAGACTGAAAATAGTGTGATTTTTCAAAAAAAAATTCCCCAAGTAATCAGCCATGCAGGCGTTTCCTGGAATACAGTGGACCCCCGGTCATCGACCGTTCCTGATATCGGCCAACTCGATGATAGGCCAGTTTTTCAGCTTCTGGTGATCGGCCATTATTTCGATGATCGGCCGTATGGGATGCGTCAACCCGCCGGCGACGCCACTTCCTCACGCGTGTCACACTCAGTCTGCGTCTCTCTCTTGTTGAGTAAGGAATACTATGCATGTTCATCCATTCATCCGTTCATTTTGGTGCTTGTTTATTGATTGTGACTGAAATAAGCCACCATGGGGCCAAAGAAAGTTCAGAGTGCCAGCCCTTTGGTGAAGGGCTAAGAGGGGAAAATGTGCCTTCTTCAGTGATTCTACTATATGTACGATACTAAAGCAGCGGGAGTTGATAAAGGCTATAGTGCCAGCCAGTGATAAAGTGTAGCATTAACAGTGTAGCAAGTAAGTTAAGCGATTAAGCGATAGAAAAATGACGACACGAAACTTAACTCCTCCATTGTTGTTTGAGGTATACAGGGCAACTGACAACACCGCTGCCTCTGCTGCCACCTTCACTACCACTTTGTAAGGCTTATCTTTCAGTGGTCCTTATACAACAAACAACACAACACCCCTCGTGATATTCATAATGACATGTTTTATTCATTCTAGAGTAGTATATGTCATGTTTCTATGTTATTAATATTGTTTATTATGTAATATTAGATGAAGTGTGATAGATAAATAAGCCGTAGTGTTGATATTAGTGTCATATTGAAGGACTATCTTGTCCTATCTCCAAACAAACTCCTGCCACTGCCACCACTAGCCACATACGTAATGACATTTTATTCATTCTAGAGTGTATATGAGGTTTCTATGTTATTTATATTGTTATTATGTCATATTAGATGAATTTTTATAGATAAATAAGCCGTATAGAGTTGATATTAGTATCATATTGAAGGAGTATTTTGTTCTGTCTCCAAACAATACTCTCCTCCTGCCTTCAATAAAGGTATGTAATAGGGATTTAAATGTTCATTTATCCATTTCTTTAGTCATTTTATTTAGTTCTCATTGTTTTGTGTATGTAAAACTATAGTTAATCTTAAAAAAAAGAATTTTTGTTGATATTTTACTCACCAAGTTGTATTCTCCTAGTTGTACTCTCCTAGTTGTATTCTCCTAGTTGTACTCACCAATTTGTATTCTCCTAGTTGTACTCTCCTAGTTGTATTCTCCTAGTTGTACTCACCTAGTTGTTCAGGCTGGGTCCAGACGAGAGATGAGTTATCTTGCTCTGTTCTCTATTCTGTCAAGAAGTCGCAGATTAAACGAAGGGCAGACAATCCAAGAAAGTGGAGCATACTAAGGTGTGAGTGTACCTGTTTCTCGTACAGAATCGAAGTGCTGTAAGCTTCCTGGCCGCCTTATTTGGCATCACCCATCACTCAGAGGCAAAGGACAGAGTCATTACTGGGACTTTATCTGGAGTATTAAATGCTTTAATTTGATTAATGTGGTAGGTTTTACTTTTTAAGGTCTTGTCAATTGGAGATACCACATAATTTACATAAGATAATTTACTTATAATTTGCATGGGTTCCGTCAATTCTTTCATGCGGCTTCCCTCGAGCTCCATTTCCTCGGATTAAGCTTTCATTAATTTGTGAAATTCAGTTTTTATATTTTTATCAGAGTCGAGTAAATGAATTGTGGAGTTTGATGTCCTTAGAGTCTCAAACTCTAGTGAACAAATATAGACCTTAACTGGCATACACATAAAGGCCAATGAACCGAATATTACACCTCTCGGTTCCATAAATAATAGCGCTACAACTCTGACACAGCTCTAGGTCTCCAAGGTCTAAATTACCTAGGAAAACCTGAGCACTTATGTGCTATTTAGGTGAATTCCTCAACCTATGATAACCCCCAAAATTGAAAGTATTTTATTTCAACACACACACAAAAGTCTGGAATGGATTAATTGTATTTACATTAATTCTCATGGGAAATATTATTTTGGTTATAGGCCATTTCGGTCTTAGGCCGAGCTTCTGGAACGGATTACGGCCGATGACCGAGGGTCCACTGTACAGTGGTCCCTCGGTTTTCGTGCATCTCCAAACTCGAACATTTATGTAAGTGTATTTTCGTAAGTGCTGTTGCAAGTGTATTTTTGGTGGTCTGAAATAGACTAACCTACGTGACATTATTTCTTAAGGAAGTAAATTCGTTCAGTAATGGCACTTGAGCAGCATTTTGGAACGAATTTTCGGCGAAAACCGAGGGACCACTGTACAGTAGAATGTCATTTAGCACGAGATTATGTTGCACGTTACGGGTATTGCACGATTTAAGATTTTCGACACATTATCATCTTACACGACGTAAAGATGATATTACACGGTTCGGCAGGAGGGGAAAAAATTTTGAGCGTGCGGTCGCCCGCGGTGGGTTAAACCATTGAGTCAGTGGGGGTCCTACTACGGGTGGCTATGAGCCACATCAAGTGTTTAATGCTGAAGAGACAAGTGTTTTCTGGAAGAAAATGCCAACAGGAACTTATATCAGTCAGCAAGAGAAAAGTGCACCAGGCTTCAAGACAGCAAAGGATCACTTCACCTTGCTCCTTTTCGGTAATGCATCAGGTGATTTCAAGTGTAAGCCCATGGTTATTTACTGCCTAAGAATCCTCATGCTTTGAGGAAAAGGGAATTTGTTTTTACTTCCTGCAAACTGTAAGTTTATTCAGATACACGGGGCCAGGAGCTGAGTCTCGACCCCTGCAACCACAATTAGGTGAGTACAGTTACATACGTTATCATACATAGCAGCATATGTGTAGAGAACCTAGGATAACCCAAAAAAAGTCACTGGAAATACTGTCACTCTGACTTTTTTTGGGTTATCCTAGGTTCTCTACACGTATGCTGCTATGTATGATAATCTTCGTAACTGTATCTGTGTATACCTGAATAAACTTACAGTTTGCGGGAAGGAATAACAAATAACCATTCCCACAAACAGACGCCTTGTTGTGGTTCATCAGACACCACCCTCCTTACCCAGCCACCATGGACCCCACCATCCCAGCATTCGTACGTATTTCATACGCGTCAAGAAGTCCTGGCTACAAGCCAGCTGTTTGTGAAGAATAAGAGTGAATTGTGTTTTGATCTTGAATTAACGAAGAAAACAAAGATATTAGACAAGACATAACCCGTGGCCGTAATGAAGTGTTACTTTGTACACATAAAAAGATGTAAACATAAGTTTATGTGACTGACTGACTGACAATGAATGACTGACAATGAATGACTGACTTGACTGACTTACTGAATGGCTTGACTGACTTACTGAATGGCTTGACTGACTTACTTACTGAATGACTTGACTGACTTACTGAATGACTTGACTGACTTACTGAATGACTTGACTGACTTACTAAATGACTTGACTGACCTACTGAATGACTTGACTGACTTATTGAATGACTTGACTGACTTACTGAATGACTTGACTGACTTACTGAATGACTTGACTGACTTACTGAATGACTTGACTGACTTACTGAATGACTTGATTGACTTACTGAATGACTTGACTGACTTACTGAATGACGACTGACTTACTGAATGACTTGACTGACTGACTGAATGGCTTGACTGACTTACTGAATGACTTGACTGACTTACTGAATGGCTTGACTGACTTACTGAATGGCTTGACTGACTTACTGAATGACTGACTTACTGACTGACTTGACTGACTTAAAGTTAGACACTCAGTTCAACCATCGACTTCAGTTGCAGAACCTCTACTATCCACCTCAGCCCATTAGGGCCACAGCATAACTCTCCACTCTCTTCACAATTATCCACAAACACCAGCACCCACAATTTAAGGTAAATACTATTATTTATGTTACATTTGTAGTCTTAAGCAGTAAAAACAACATAATACATCACAATAATAAACTACAATTACATATTCACTTTTATTTTTGTAAGATCTGTTGGTCTAAAAAAAACTTGTTTGGCTTTTTGGGGACTCCCAGGAACGTAACCCTATTTTTCCCATTAGTTCTTTTAATTATTTAACACTAAATTATCTAACACGACTTTTTCAGGAACGTAACTATCGTGCTAAATGACGGTCTACTGTATCTTGAAAGTAAGTCATTGACCTATTTCATGTTGTATTACCGTTAATAATACACAGATTGAAAGGAATTTCCCTGCAAACATAAAACTGAATGTTTTAATTTTGGGTTTTGACACTTTTGAAGTGTCAGTAAGGGGTGATTCCTCGATTAGCGACGAAACCGCTTACCGACGTGGTCTTAGGCCCTATATCCATCGTTAAGTGAGGAGAGGCTGTACATACATACCTTAAAATATGGTGCCAGTTGCCCTTCCCATATATAACTTTTGCTTTCAACAAACCGGCCATATCCCACCTAGACAGGGCGGCCCAAAAGGAAAAGCTAAATTTTCTCCTTTTAAATTTAGTAATACATATATACAAGAGAAGGGGTTACTAGCCCCTTGCTCCTGACATTTTAGTCGCCTCTTACAACACGCATGGCTTATGGAGGAAGAATTCTGTTCCACTTCGCAATGGAGATAAGATGAAATAAACAAGAAAAAGAACTAGTATGAAAATAGAAGAAAACCCAGAGGAATGTGTAAATATATGCTTGTACATGCAAGTGTAGTGTGACCTAAGTGTAAGTAGAAGTAGCAAGACTTACCTGAAATCTTGCATGTTTATGAGACAGAAAAAAGACACCAGCATTCCTACCATCATGTAAAACAATTACAGGTTCCGTTTTACACTCACTTGGCAGGATGATAGTACGTATCTCCCTGGGCAGTTGCTGTCTACCAACCTACTACCTACTCCATATATAACTTGTGTAAAAAAAGACAGAAAAGTGGTAACAGCTTCAAATATTATGAACAATGGCTCAGTTGAAAACCAATGATAATATGAAACACTGAAAAGTGGGTGTTGAATACACAGGGCCCTCCTGTATTTCTAAAACTGTATAAAACCTCTGTGCTGGACATATGTGATAACCCACAACTATGTTCTTTATAAGTCATCAGCCCTCTTATGAGGACTGATTACCATGAATGTAAGATACAGATACAGGTGGACCCTATTCCAGGAATGAATTTTGGTGCTCCCCAAGAATCTTCTGTAAAGTTATTAGTTTTTCTTGTAATCATGTATATACCATTCATAGTTATGTAAATTATGTACAAAAACTTGTTTTGCGAATGTTATTAAAAGGGTGAGTACCTACGTGTTAATTAAACATTATATTGAATCTATATAGAGGTAATATCTCTGCTCATCAGTAATGGCATGGCACTTGCTTCTTGTTGATACAGGTGGTAATATCCTAGTGGATGGAGATTTTTAGGTTGTTATAGAGACTGATCAACTTTCTTCCTTATAAATTACAGTGGTACCTCGAGTTACGATATTTTTTCGTTCGAGAATGCTGTTCAAGTGCCATTACCAAACGAATTTATCCCCATAAGGAATAATGTAAAATAGACTAGTCCTTTTACACCCCCAAAAATATACTTACAAAAGCATTTAAAAAAATAAACTTACATAAAAGGGCGATTTTGGGGACCATCGTAACTCGAGGTACCACTGTATTTATTAATTGATTTTATTTTTATACATGTTTATCTTGGACTACCGTTTACAGTTAATTTAATCATCTAGTTTAGTCTATATCTCTGAGCTTAATACCTTATCTTAAAAACTTTATTAATTGTTAGTGTTTGTCTTCAGAAATTTTGAGTACTCCACTGAGTAAAATATATTATTTTGCAAGATTTGGTCAGTCAGCAAGCAAAATATGCAGTAACTTTATTCTTGGTGCATTTCACAATAATCATCATAAAGATGTATATCAATTATTTTCAGGTTGGAGAACAAACTGTGGTACAGAGTGTGAAGGGTTGACATCCACATGTGTAGTGGGGTATGTGGACGGAATCCACACTGCACACTTCTCTACTCCTTTCTCTTTTGATGTTACTCGATCCAAGTCAGGTAAGACTAGAATTGAATGAATTAGCTTTGTATTTACATGTATAGTAGACCCTTGATTTAAAGGAATTTAGGAATACTGGTAAAAATTCACTGCCCATGTAAACTTTGCCTGTTGTTAATGCAATTAACCCTTTCGGGGTTGGTGCCATACTAGTACGTTTTACGAGCAGGGGTTGGTGCAGTACTAGTACTTGTAAATTCTAGCGGCTTCATATTAAGCGGGAAACAGCTGGTAGGCCTAGGGATGAGAGAATGGGTCTGCGCGGTCAGTGTGCGCAGTTGGAAAAAAATCGGGCACCCAGTGGTGCATTGTGGGAACACCATTTCAGTACACCTTGTCCACCATGACTCGCAGCAAGAAACACCTTACTCCTCGGCGAATTGGGACATTATTATTCCCTAGTGACAGTTCTAACAGTGATGGGGGTGTCAGTGAAGGTGACTTTCAAGGTTTTCAGGCAGTTGTGACCGAAACTAGTGACCATAATACCGGTATAAGTGAGGAAAACCCAGACGCCCACAGCCGTCCACCTCTGGTGGTGTGGCGTCATGTTCACGTCCAGTTGTACCAGAACGAAGGCAGAAACTCCTATTTACTCATATCCCGGACTCAGATGTGAGCAATGGTGATGATAGTGACTATGAACTCCAAGCCCTTCGAAATAGTTCCAGTAGCACGAGTGAAGGGGAATATTCACCAGTGAAGCGTCAGTATATACAACGGTATATGCGCTCTGGTAGTGTGCCATATGCTCTTCCAAGGGTTAGGAGTACATCTCGGAGTACATCCCGTGGGCGTACAATAGGAAGTGATAGTGAAAATGAAGATGATACTGTTGCAATTGGCATGAGAAATGTGAATGCAACTGGTGGTGGTGGTAGTGGAGGTGGTGCCGGGCACGAGGCACCAGCAGTGGACCATGTTGGCACCGACGCTGCTGAGTCAGCTCAGCTACAACAAAGCCAACCCTCACCCACCCACCAACCCCCACAACCACAACCTCCACTTCCACAACCCCCACAACCACCTGTAAATATCCAGTACCCACCAGCAGACCGCACCTGGGATTGGCAGGAAGCTGCGAATTTTATTCCCAATCCCCATCAGTTTGATGACAGTCACAGTGGAATACGCCCATCTTGTCCACTTGGGAACAATGCCACGGAACTGGAATGTTTCCAGTTATTCTTTGACGAACCCCTGATGGACATTATTATCAGGGAAAGCAACAGATACTTCAATTACACAATGACAAACACGATTCTTTCACCAAAATCACGTCTACACCAGTGGAAGGAGACAACTGTGGCAGAGATGTATCTTTTCTTTGCCACAATAATGCTTATGCCACATGTGTATAAGCACCGTATCAAATCATACTGGTCAACAGACTGACTGATTGATTGGAATCAAGAGACACGGGAAGAACTAAGAGCCATAAATGAAATTGAAAGAAACCCTAAGTATTTCTTTTCCTATGCAAAATCAAAGTCGAGAACAACAACCAGTATTGGGCCCCTACTTAAACCGGATGGGTCCTACACAGATGACAGCAAGGAAATGAGTGAGTTACTTAAATCCCAGTATGACTCAGTCTTTAGCGAGCCACTAACCAGACTGAAAATCGAAAACCTAAATGATTTTTTCATGAGAGTGCCACAGAACTTGACAGACGCATGCCTTTCTGACATCACCACGACGCCAAATGACTTCGAAAAGGCAATAAATGACATGCCCATGCACTCCGCTCCAGGCCCAGACTCATGGAACTCCATGTTCATCAAGAACTGCAAGAAGCCCCTATCACATGCTTTTAACATCCTATGGAGAGGGAGCATGGACACTGGGATCGTCCCGCAGCTACTAAAAACAACAGACATAGCCCCGCTCCACAAAGGGGGCAGTAAAGCAATAGCAAAGAACTACAGACCAATTGCGCTAACGTCCCATATCATAAAAATCTTTGAAAGGGTTCTAAGAAGCAAGATCGCCACCCATCTTGATACCCATCAATTGCACAACCCAGGACAGCATGGGTTTAGAGCAGGCCGCTCCTGTCTGTCCCAACTACTGGACCACTACGACAAGGTCCTGGATGCTCTAGAAGATAAACAGAATGCAGATGTTATATACACAGATTTTGCAAAAGCCTTTGACAAGTGTGACCATGGTGTAATAGCACACAAAATGCGTGATAAAGGAATAACAGGAAAAGTTGGTAGATGGATTTATAATTTCCTAACACGTAGAACACAAAGAGTAGTAGTCAACAGAGTAAAGTCTGAGGCAGCTACTGTGAAAAGCTCTGTTCCACAAGGCACAGTACTTGCTCCCATCCTATTCCTCATCCTCATATCAGACATTGACAGGATATAAGCCACAGTGCTGTGTCTTCCTTTGCAGATGACACCCGAATCTGTATGACAGTGTCCACCGTTGAAGACACTGCAAGACTCCAAGCAGACATAAACCAAATCTTTAAATGGGCTGCAGAAAACAATATGAAGTTCAATGATGAGAAATTTCAATTACTCAGATACGGAAAACGTGAAGAAATTAAAATCTCATCGGAGTACAAAACTAATTCCAACCACACAATAGAGCGAAAAACTAATGTCAAAGACCTGGGAGTGATCATGTCAAAGGATCTCACCTTCAAGGACCATAACAATGTAGCAATTGCATCTGCTCGAAAAATGACAGGATGGATAATGAGAACCTTCAAAACCAGGGATGCCAAGCCCATGTTGACACTTTACAGATCGCTTGTTCTATCTAGGTTGGAATATTGCTGCACACTAACTGCACCTTTCAAGGCGGGTGAAATTGCTGACCTTGAAAATGTGCAGAGAACCTTCACCGCACGCATAAGTGCGATAAACCACCTCAACTACTGGGAACGCTTGAAGTTCCTAAACCTGTACTCTCTAGAACGCAGGCGGGAGAGATACATTATTATATACACATGGAAAATTCTCGAGGGCTTAGTACCAAACTTGCACACAAAAATCACTCCGTCGAAAGCAAAAGACTCGGCAGGCGATGTAACATTCCCCCAATGAAGAGCAGGGGTGCCACTAGCACGTTGAGGGACAACACAATAAGTGTGAGGGGCCCAAGATTGTTCAACTGCCTCCCAGCATACATCAGGGGGATTACCAACAAGCCCCTGGCTGTCTTCAAGCAGGCACTGGACAGGCACCTCAAGTCGGTACCTGATCAGCTGGGCTGTGGTTCGTACGTTGGACTGCGTGCGGCCAGCAGTAACAGCCTGGTTGATCAGGCTCTGGTCCAACAAGAGGCCTGGTCACAGACCGGGCCGCGGGGGCATTGACCCCTGGAATTCTCTCCAGGTAGACTCCAGGTAGATTGCAACACCAGCTTTCAGTGATATTATACCAGTGAATCGATTTGTGCTACTGTTACGCATGTTACATTTTTCAGACAAAACCAGGCCTGACAGAACCGACAGGTTATATAAGATTAGGAATGTGTTTCTGTATCTGCAAGAGAAATTCAATATGTATTTTTATCCCTTCAGGAAGCTTGTTATTGATGAGTCTTTGATTCTGTTCAAAGGTAGACTGTCATTCAAGCAGTATATACCAAGCAAATGGAAACTCTTTGGTATAAAGTTTTGTGCTTTGTGATTGCTACAGTGGTCTTGTATTGGATATTATATTGTACACTGGAAGTAATACATTGAAAGATACCAGGAAGTTACTGGGTATCTCTGATGATGTGGTTAGAACAATGATGGAACCATATCTTGGCAAGGGGCATATATTATATACTGATAACTGGTACACAAGCCCCACCCTCAGTGATTTTTTGCGAGTGAACATAACAGATGTGTGCGGAACAGTTCGTGCAAATCGTAAGCATATGCCTAGGTTCGATGCAGGCACTTGTAGAGGTGAGGTGCAGGCGTTTGCTGCCAATGATATCATGGCATTTCGGTGGCATGACAAATGAGATGTCACACTGTTGTCATCAGTTCACCCTAATGAAATGGCAGACAATGGCAGGGTGAATAGAGACACCGATGAACCCATTCTAAAACCTGCAGCTGTGATGGACTACACTCTCAATATGCATTCAGTGGACAAATGTGACATGCAGATTGGGTTTGCTGATTGTGTTAGAAAGAGTTATAAGTGGTACATAAAACTCTTTTTTCACATTCTGGACATTTCCATGCTCAATGCTTATAATGTTTATAAGTTGAAGACCACAAACAAACCACCATATGTCGAATTTTGTTTGTCTGTCATCAGGCAAATAATCACCAAGTACCAAGGAACACCACCTGCAATAGAAAACCGCCCACGAAATTACCAGCAATTACCCTCTCGTCTTAGGCACGGTGAACACTTCCTAACAAAACTGCCTGCTTGCAAGAAAAAGGCTCAGAAGAGGTGTTATGTCTGTGCACATACAAAAAGACGCCCACAGCAACGCAAAGACACTCGTATGTGTGTAGAATGTGAAACTCCACTGTGCATGGAACCATGTTTCAGAGACTTCCACAGGGTGCAAAACTTCCAGAAACATGTCCAGTGACTTTATACATCTATATACTATATGATTGAACAATAGAAATAAATAATATTTGTTATTGTAAATATTTGTAAATAAATTGTGTAAACAAAATAGTGATAACAAACTTTGTCAATATTGTGTAAGAATTGAATAGCGAGTGAATATTTGGAAAACAGCACTTATATTGGTCTCACAGGAAATAAAAGTTATTTGAAAAAAAAAATTAAAATCGATAAGAAAACAACTTCAAGAAAAAAACGATTAGCGCCAACCAGAAGTCACCGATGTTGCTGTTAGCAGTTCAATTTTGGTCAACTTGAAGCCTCCATATCTCTGTAAGTATTGATTGCAAATATTTTTTGTTTAGCCATTTAGATTTAGAAAAAAAAAACTATCATTTCATAAGATAAAATAATTTTTTTTTCTGAATATTTTTCGACCCTGGGAACAGGTTTCCAGAAGGCCGTCGACCCCAAAGGGTTAATCATTATTGTTACTATCAAGTAACCTACCACAATCAGTAGCCACACACCCACTTATTACCCATTAAATTGGGGGTGGTTTACTGCAATACTATTGATTCTAAGTAGTTGGTGCTACCTCTCTTTTCTCAGATAAAGCATGATTGCCTCCCATTCCTAGTGCACCATATCACCCTAGGGTTCAACTGTTTACCATTTTTTTTAATAGTAATAGTATTGGCATAATGTACCATACACTATTTTTTTAGTCAATTTTTATGTTAAAAAATATTAATTGAGTCAGCCTTGAAATCAAGTGTTGGGAGAGCGGGTTAGTGTTCTGGTAGTTTAACCCTTTCAGGTCCAGAGGCCAAATCTCAGAGGACAGCCAGGGTCCAAGAATCTTCAAAAAAAAAAAAATATTTTTCTATGAAATGGTAGAGAATCTTTTCTGAAGGTAAAAAAGCAAAAGTACGAAATTTGATGGAAAATTGACAAAATTACACTCTCGCGAATTTTATGCATCAGCGATATTTATGCATCGGTGATTTTGTTGAATTTGACCCATTTTAGCCAATTACTTCATTCCAGTCGACTAAATTCTTAGCTATTTCGTATTATAGTGACCCTGCTATTCGAACACCCAAAACTCACCCCCATTCCAGAATGCTGTTCAAGTGCTGTTACCAAACAAATTTATTCCCATAAGGAATTATGTAAATACACTTATAAAAGCACTTACATAAAAGGGTGAGTTTTGGGGTGTTCGAATAGCGAGGTTCACTGTACAGTGGACCTCGGTTAACGAAATTAATCCGCTCCAGGAGCTATTTCTTAATCTGAATCTTTTTGTTATCTGAAACCTTATTTCCATATGAAATAATGTAAATACAATTAATTGTCCACAAAAATAATCACTCAAAATAAAATAAAATAACATTTACTTACCTTTATTGAAGAGACTTGCAGGCATCTGGAAGATATAGATGATGACTGAGCAGGGGGAGTGGTTGGGAAAGGGGGCCCCAAAAAGACTCAGGACAAGCCCCTTGGGGCTTTCCCCCTTTTTAAAG
>WNWK01024420.1:0-22500 GCA_009830355.1 Cherax destructor
GCAGCAACATCAGTATCACTGATGGCACTGTCCTTGACTGGAAAAGAGTCTGTAGATCCACGCATCAGTACAGTGGTCGTCCAGTCCTGGAAAGTCCTTCACTGGAGCCGAGATTTCCTCACGGAAACTGCATTCAGCATCTGGCATAGAATCCTGGACAGTCGTTATCTGAGTGAACAAAGTTGTCACCGTCCTCAACTATTTTCTGGTAAATTGAATCTTACACTTGAACGCTGCCACTTTGTCACGAGCTGTGTGAAATATTCAGGGAATTCACTTCAGAGAAGAAATCTGAAGGAGTGAAGGAGACATGCGGAGCGACGCTTCTTCACGAAGGCTTTGAAGCCGGATTTGCAACCAGTCATAGCAGGAGTCCCATCTGTACACATTCCGACAAGTGCTTCAGCTAGCGCGTGTTTAAGGAGAAAGGCTTAAAGGATTTTGAAAATATCTTCGCCACAAGTGGTTTTGGCCAAGGTTCAGAGAGCAAGTACTCCTTCATAACTTCCCTGTCAAGGTAATGCACATAAACAAGAAGTTGGGAACATGAAGCAACATCCGTTGACTCGTCCAGTTGCAATGAATACACTGGACTACTCCTCACAGCAGCCACTACTTCTCACTGATCCAACTTCTGACTGTATCATTCGAAAGAGAAATTGCCCTCAACTTGTTTGCTGGTGTTCTCCAAGAACCACCTTCGTTACTTCCAGACTGCAAGGCTTAATCAGGTCTTAGCCAATGGTATGAGGCTTCTTGGTCTGTCCGATATTTAGAGCAATTCTGAATGAAGCGTCCAACGCTGCTTCATTCTGACGAGCGAAGTGACCAGTGGAATCATAAGAACATAAGAACATAAGAAAGGAGGAACACTGCAGCAGGCCTGTTGGCCCATACTAGGCAGGTCCTTCACAATCCGTCCCACTAACAGAATATTTGCTCAACCCAATTTTCAATGCTACCCAAGAAATAAGCTTTGACAATTCTACCCACTCATGCGCGAGTCCCACTCAAATCCAACCCCTCTCACTCATGAATTTATCCAACCTAAATTTGAAACTACCCAAGGTCCTAGCTTCAATAACCCTACTAGGCAGACTGTTCCACTCATCAACTACCCTATTTCCAAACCAATACTTTCCTATATCCTTTCTAAATCTAAACTTATCTAACTTGAATCCATTATTGCGGGTTCTCTCTTGGAGAGATATCCTCAAGACCTTATTTATATCCCCTTTGTTAATACCCATTTTCCACTTAAGAACATAAGAACATAAGAAAGGAGGAACACTGCAGCAGGCCTGTTGGCCCATACTAGGCAAGTCCTTCACAATCCGTCCCACTAACAGAATATTTGCTCAACCCAATTTTCAATGCTACCCAAGAAATAAGCTTTGACAATTCTACCCACTCATGCGCGAATCCCACTCAAATCCAACCCCTCTCACTCATGAATTTATCCAACCTAAATTTGAAACTACCCAAGGTCCTAGCTTCAATAACCTACTAGGCAGACTGTTCCACTCATCAACTACCCTATTTCCAAACCAAACTTTCCTATATCCTTTCTAAATCTAAACTTATCTAACTTGAATCCATTATTGCGGGTTCTCTCTTGGAGAGATATCCTCAAGACCTTATTTATATCCCCTTTGTTAATACCCATTTTCCACTTGTATACCTCGATCATGTCTCCCTCATTCTACGTCTTACAAGTGAATGTAATTTTAGGGTCTTCAATCTTTCTTCGTAAGGAAGATTTCTAATGCTATGTATTAATTTAGTCATTCTACGCTGAATGTTTTCTAACGAATTTATGTCCATTCTGTAATATGGAGACCAGAACTGAGCTGCGTAATCTAGGTGAGGCCTTACTAATGATTGTATAAAGCTGTAATATAACCTCTGGACTTCTGTTCTAACACTTTTGATATAAATCCCAGTAATCTATTTGTATTACGTACGCTTAGGCATTGCTGTCTTGGTTTAAGGTTGCTGCTTACCATCACCCCCAAGTCCTTCTCGCAATCTGTATGGCTAAGTTCTACGTTATTTAACTATAAGGCGTTGGGTTATGGACACTCCCGAGCTTCAGAACCTTGCATTTATCTACATTGAACTGCATCTGCCACTTTTCTGACCACGAATTAAGTTTGTCTAAATCTTCCTGAAGTTCTATGACATCTATGTTTGAATCAATTATCCTACCTATCTTCGTGTCGTCGGCGAATTTGCTCATATCACTAGTAATTCCCTCATCAAGGTCATTGAATATATTATAAATAACAATGGGCCTAAGACTGATCCCTGTGGAACACCACTTGTTACAAGTCCCCATTCGGATTTAACCCCATTTATGCACACTCTCTGCTTCCTATTGGTGAGCCATGACTCGATCCATGAAGCACTTTTCCCCAATGCCATGAGCTGCCACTTTCTTTAACAGTCTCTGGTGCGGTACTCTATCAAAAGCCTTACTACTGGCCTTCAGAGAAGCTTCTTTTTGCTTGAAAAAGTCCAAGCTTTTGTCCACCAGATGGCTGTGGCAAGACTCAAAATGGACTTTCAGTTTGCTTTGCTTCATACTTTTTGTGACTCAAAACTTTGGTGCAAACGAAACATTGCGGCTTTACCTCCTCTCAACGCTTTGCACGGATCCTGCCTCCATTACATCACTCTCAAGATTGTTCCACTTCCTGACAACTCTGTGACTGAAGAAATCTTTCCTAACATCCCTGTGACTCATATGAGTATTCACCTTACACTTGTGACACCTTGTTGCTGTGTCACATCTCTGGAACATCCTGTCTATATCCACCTTGTCAATTCCTCTCCAGCATTTTTGTCCTTATCATGTCCGCCCTATCCCGTCTGTCCTCCAGTGTCGTCAGGTTGAGTTCCTTAACCTCTCCTCGTAGGACAAACCCTCAGCTCCGGGTCTAGTCTTGTTGCAAACATGCATTTTCTCTAATTTCTTGACGTGTTTGACTAGGTGTTGGTTCCATACTGGTGCTGCATACTACAGTATAGGCCTGAATTCCACGGTGACTGTGTCGGAATGACTCAGATTTAGATGTCGAGACGCTGATCTCAAGTTTGCCAGACGCCCATATGCTGCAGCTTTTATTTGGTTGATGTGCGCCTCAGTAGGTACTCACTCCAATATCCTTTTCCATGAGTGAGTGTAGCAGGCTCTGAACTCTTAGACTATACTCAGTCTTTGATCTTCTTTGTCCTTCCACTAGCTTCATAACTTTCCACTTGCTGGGGTTAAACTCCAATAGCCGTATGTCAGACGGATGTTGCTGTCCGACATATAGCTTACCTGATCGTCGTCCTCATTAGTTTCATATCGTCTGCGATCAGGGACACAACTGAATCTATTACTTCTGTCATGTCATTCACATATATAAGAAAGAGCACCAGACCTGGGACATGCCCCTTTTTGGAACCCACTCGACATATGCACCCACTCTGATACCTCGTGTCGTACCGACACACGTTGTTTCCTCCTGTCAGGTATTCCCTCATCCACTGCAGTACTTTCCCTCCAATATTTTGTGTAGTACTGTATCGGATGCCTTCTACAGTCCATGGATGCTGTCTACCCATCCCTCTCTCTCCTGTCGTATTTATGTTACCTTGTCATAGAACTCCAAAAGTTTTGTGATGCAGGATTTTCCTTCCCTAATGCCTTTCTAGGTACCCCACCACTCTTCTCCTAATAATCTCGATAACTTTACGTACTATACATGTCAGCGACACTGGTCTCTAACTTAGTTCAACCTGTCTCTCACCTTCCTTAAAAATCGAGACCACATTTGTTGTCTTCCACATTCAGGCAGTTGCCCTGTTTTGACGATTGTTGTTAGTGGCAGACACGAGGAGAGGTTAAGGGAACTCAACCTCCCTCAGGACCCAAGGAGAGATATTATATGAGCCCACTGCCTTCAAGGTATCTAGTTTCCCTAGGAATTTCTTCACTTCCTCCTCGGTTGTGTGCAGTGTGTCCAGCACATGCTGGTGCACCCTACCATTTCGGTTTAATGGAAGCCTCTCTGTCTCAACTGTGAATACTTCCCTGAATCGCTAGCTGAGCTCCTTAAATACTTTTTAATTGTTCCCTGTGTTATTTGCTCGTTGATTGTTGTCAAATTTGGCTTTTGAAGCTATGTCATTTTCGTACTGATGCTGGGCTTCTTTCCTTATCCACGCTTGTTCATTTCTGGCTCTTCGGCTCATCTCCCTGTTTTTCTGGGTCCTATCAGGTGTCTAGGGATGAGTGGAGCCAAGCTTCCAGTGACGCAGAAAGGCTGCTGATATTCACTTGATATTGCTAACACAATATAGGTGAATATTATGTGTGTCTGGCAGTGAAGTGCGAACGTCGCTCCTCTTCCTGCTGGAGAGATGTCGTACTGCACTGGTTTCCGTAAAACCCTTGTCAGCTATTAATCACTTACTATTACACCACTAGTATATATATATATATATATATATATATATATATATATATATATATATATATATATATGCAAAAAGATCACAGTAATCAGGTGATATCAAAATATGCAAGACAACCACTATGAAAAAATAGAGGAATTCCAAGCGCTTTCGTGACTACTACATTATCAAGGAACTATAAAAGGAAACATGACAAGGGGACTTATAAAAGGGGGCAAGACTACACCTCACAGTCACATCACACTAACAAAGACTACACCTCACAGTAGCGTAACATCTCACGACTCTGTGAAGAGGAAAAACAAGAAAGGACCTGAAACTCTTCCCAAGAATTAAGATTAGTCCAATTTATCATTAAATTCTTCCCAAATTTTATTAATTATAAAAGAATCCAATTTATATAAACCAAAAGAAATATTCATATTATTTTCAAAACTGCTTTTAATGAAACATGATTCTATTATATTCCTCTCAACCATGGACTTGCTTGATACAACCTTCTCAGCATTTTGAAAATCAATTGGATGGTTAAAGTCTTCACATGAATAAATAGAGCATTAGAATCTTGTCCAGTTCTAATGCTATATTTATGTTGTTTTAATCTTAGTTCAAGACTTTTACCAGTTTGACCATAATAACTTTATCGCATTCTTAAGGAATGCAAAATGGAACTCTGTGAACCAATATCTAACATTTTTAATTTATCTCTTCAAACAGGTGTAGTGTCTGATATGTGGAAGATGGGTAATGTAATTCTATTTATAAAGCAGGGGACAAGTCACTACCGTCAAACTACCGCCCAATAAGCCTGACCTCAATTGTAGGCAAATTACTAGAGTCAATTATAGCTGATATTATTAGAAGCCATCTAGATAACCATAATTTGATTAAAGATACCCAGCATGGATTCACGAGGGCCGTTCCTGCCTATCTAATTTATTAACCTTCTTCAGTAAAGCTTTTGAGGCTGTTGATCACGATAAAGAATTCGATATTGTTTATTTAGACTTTAGTAAGGCTTTTGATAGAGTACCGCACCAGAGACTGTTAAAGAAAGTGGCAGCTCATGGCATTGGGGGAAAAGTGCTGTCATGGATCGAGTCATGGCTCACCAATAGGAAGCAGAGAGTGTGCATAAATGGGGTTAAATCCGAATGGGGACTTGTAACAAGTGGTGTTCCACAGGGATCAGTCTTAGGCCCATTGTTATTTATAATATATATCAATGACCTTGATGAGGAATTACTAGTGATATGAGCAAATTCGCCGACGACACGAAGATAGGTAGGATAATTGATTCAAACATAGATGTCATAGAACTTCAGGAAGATTTAGACAAACTTAATTCGTGGTCAGAAAAGTGGCAGATGCAGTTCAATGTAGATAAATGCAAGGTTCTGAAGCTGGGAGTGTCCATAACCCAAGCACTTATAAGTTAAATAACGTAGAACTTAGCCATACAGATTGCGAGAAGGACTTGGGGGTGATGGTAAGCAGCAACCTTAAACCAAGACAGCAATGCCTAAGCGTACGTAATAAGGCAAATAGATTACTGGGATTTATATCAAGAAGTGTTAGCAACAGAAGTCCAGAGGTTATATTACAGCTTTATACATCATTAGTAAGGCCTCACCTAGATTACGCAGCTCAGTTCTGGTCTCCATATTACAGAATGGACATAAATTCGTTAGAAAACATTCAGCGTAGAATGACTAAATTAATACATAGCATTAGAAATCTTCCTTACGAAGAAAGATTGAAGACCCTAAAATTACATTCACTTGTAAGACGTAGAATGAGGGAGACATGATCGAGGTATACAAGTGGAAAATGGGTATTAACAAAGGGGATATAAATAAGGTCTTGAGGATATCTCTCCAAGAGAGAACCCGCAATAATGGATTCAAGTTAGATAAGTTTAGATTTAGAAAGGATATAGGAAAGTATTGGTTTGGAAATAGGGTAGTTGATGAGTGGAACAGTCTGCCTAGTAGGGTTATTGAAGCTAGGACCTTGGGTAGTTTCAAATTTAGGTTGGATAAATTCATGAGTGATAGGGGTTGGATTTGAGTGGGACTCGCGCATGAGTGGGTAGAATTGTCAAAGCTTATTTCTTGGGTAGCATTGAAAATTGGGTTGAGCAAATATTCTGTTAGTGGGACGGATTGTGAAGGACCTGCCTAGTATGGGCCAACAGGCCTGCTGCAGTGTTCCTCCTTTCTTATGTTCTTATGTTCTTATATTTTACAGGGAATCTTATAGACACATCCGTCAGCATTTTGGGGGGAATTTTTTATCAAAAGTCTTTTTACTGTATCAAGATTTTTAAATACAACTTTGATATTAAAATTCTTAAGAAAGGAAGGCATATCAACCAAGTTTTCATGGTAAGGGAGAACCAACATATTTTTGGTTGAATAAGGTTGGTTGTCCCTTTTGGGATTGTAAAAAGTATTCCTAGGTATTTTAAAAGATTTATCAATTATGTTTCTAGGGTATTTTAAATCATTAGCTATTTCATAAATTTTAGAGATTTCTTCATCAATGAACTCTGGACTACAAATACGTAAAGCTCTCAAAAACATTGAAGAAAAAACCGACACTTTAACTCTATATTGATGTGAAGAGTAATAGTGTACATAGGAACAATTATTTGTAGGTTTTCTGTAAATTTTAAATTTAAAATCAATGTTACCCTTAATAATAAAAACATCTAGGAAGGGCAATGAGTTATTTACTTCGAATTCAACAGTAAAATTTATAGAATGAGCTAAGCTATTTAATTTAACAAGGAAATGGTTTATGTCTACATTCTTAGGCATAAGGCACAAAATATCATCAACATATCTATACCACTTAGCTCTATTGGGAAGGATAGTGTTAAGCAATCTTGTTTCGAAAAATTCCATATATAAGTTACTAAGAACAGGTGAAAGAGGATTGCCCATTGCCATACCAAACTTCTGTGTGTAAAACTCATCATTAAATACAAATTTTGCATCAACAATACAAAGTTTAATAAGTTTAATGATAGTAGGAACTGGCAATGGTAAATCATAATTAACCAGTTCTTCAGATAAGAAACTTAGTAAATCATCAACTGGAACTTTTGTAAACAAGGAGGTAACATCAAAACTAACCATATTGAAATCATTTAAATCAGTCAAGGTGCTTAATTTATCAACTAAATCTAAGTTGTTTTTAACATTAAAATTATTAGATAAAAATACAACTGCTGCTCTTGGTTTCGGTTTAAGTTTTGCAACTTCAAAAAAACTTAATAATGTTGAAATTGCAAAAGCCTTTTGTAATTTAGAAAAATCCTCTGATTTATCCACTGATGAAATTAATATTAGTAAGGGGATGGTATATAGCTCAATGTTAAAACAAAATATTCCCAATTGCCCTCAAAGATTTTTTAAGTCTTATGATTCACTTTTGAATAATAAAAATTTGCGTCTTACTAAAGCAGATAAAATTAATGCAATTGTAATTATGAAAGAAACCGATTACCAAGATAAAATGAATAACCTCTTAGATGATTTTGAAACCTATTCTAAACTTAGAAAGAATCCCTTAGAAACTGTTAACAGCAATTTCAATAAAACAATAAAACATCTATTGAAGGGCAAAGATGAATTAATTAAAAAATTTACATCCACTAATTCATCTTTACCTTATATGTATGGATTAATAAAAACACACAAACCTGGTAATCCTGTTAGACCAATTATTAGCTCTATAGGTTCAGTTTCTTATAAACTTTCTAAATGGCTTGTTGATATTTTGAGCCCAATTGTTGGAAAAATTTCTAATTTTAATGTTAAAAACAACTTAGATTTAGTTGATAAATTAAGCACCTTGACTGATTTAAATGATTTCAATATGGTTAGTTTTGATGTTACCTCCTTGTTTACAAAAGTTCCAGTTGATGATTTACTAAGTTTCTTATCTGAAGAACTGGTTAATTATGATTTACCATTGCCAGTTCCTACTATCATTAAACTTATTAAACTTTGTATTGTTGATGCAAAATTTGTATTTAATGATGAGTTTTACACACAGAAGTTTGGTATGGCAATGGGCAATCCTCTTTCACCTGTTCTTAGTAACTTATATATGGAATTTTTCGAAACAAGATTGCTTAACACTATCCTTCCCAATAGAGCTAAGTGGTATAGATATGTTGATGATATTTTGTGCCTTATGCCTAAGAATGTAGACATAAACCATTTCCTTGTTAAATTAAATAGCTTAGCTCATTCTATAAATTTTACTGTTGAATTCGAAGTAAATAACTCATTGCCCTTCCTAGATGTTTTTATTATTAAGGGTAACATTGATTTTAAATTTAAAATTTACAGAAAACCTACAAATAATTGTTCCTATGTACACTATTACTCTTCACATCAATATAGAGTTAAAGTGTCGGTTTTTCTTCAATGTTTTTGAGAGCTTTACGTATTTGTAGTCCAGAGTTCATTGATGAAGAAATCTCTAAAATTTATGAAATAGCTAATGATTTAAAATACCCTAGAAACATAATTGATAAATCTTTTAAAATAGCTAGGAATACTTTTTACAATCCCAAAAGGGACAACCAACCTTATTCAACCAAAAATATGTTGGTTCTCCTTACCATGAAAACTTGGTTGATATGCCTTCCTTTCTTAAGAATTTTAATATCAAAGTTGTATTTAAAAATCTTGATACAGTAAAAGACTTTTGATAAAAATTCCCCCAAAATGCTGACGGATGTGTCTATAAGATTCCCTGTAAAATATGCGATAAAGTTTATTATGGTCAAACTGGTAAAAGTCTTGAACTAAGATTAAAACAACATAAATATAGCATTAGAACTGGACAAGATTCTAATGCTCTATTTATTCATGTGAAGACTTTAACCATCCAATTGATTTTCAAAATGCTGAGAAGGTTGTATCAAGCAAGTCCATGGTTGAGAGGAATATAATAGAATCATGTTTCATTAAAAGCAGTTTTGAAAATAATATGAATATTTCTTTTGGTTTATATAAATTGGATTCTTTTATAATTAATAAAATTTGGGAAGAATTTAATGATAAATTGGACTAATCTTAATTCTTGGGAAGAGTTTCAGGTCCTTTCTTATGTTCCTCTTCACAGAGTCGTGAGATGTTACGCTACTGTGAGGTGTAGTCTTTGTTAGTGTGATGTGACTGTGAGGTGTAGTCTTGCCCCTTATATAAGTCCTTCTTGTTATGTTTCTTTTTATAGTTCCTTGATAATGTGAGTAGTCACGAAAGCGCTTGGAATTCCTCTATTTTTTCATAGTGGTTGTCTTGCATATATATATATATATATATATATATATATATATATATATATATATATATATATATATATATATATATATATATATATATATATATATATATATATATTTACCTCACATTCCTCTATGGTTTCACTTTCCTGGCTTGGAATTTACACTTGTTTCTTTGTTTTGTTACATACGACCTCAGAATGTCTCCTGCCGTTGTTTCACTATTTTGTTTTTTGTATCTTTTATCTTTTCTCTATCGCAGTATGCTACGTTTATTGTTCATTCACTATCTAACCTGTCTTTGCACTCGTCTCTGACTTTGGTGTTGTCTTCCCTTATTGTGTTAGTGCCTCCTCTGATATTGTGGTCTCTCCCTCAACATGTGTGGTCGTTCACTGACACTGTCACAATCACTGACCCTGTCACAATCACTGACCTCTGCCAGAAACTAAATATAATAAGTTCTAAAAACACAAAGATTCCTCGAGACATGTTAGGCTGTTACACTCGTCACCATGTGATGTGTGTGTGTACTCACCTAGTTGTGGTTGCAGGGGTCGAGTCATAGCTCCTGGCCCCACCTCTTCACTGGCCGCTACTGGGTATCTGCTCTCCCTGCTCCATGAGCTTTATCATACCTCGTATTAAAAACTGTGTATGGTTCCTGCCTCCACTATATCTTTCTCTAGACTATTCCACTTCCTGACTACTCTGTGGCTGAAGAAATGCTTCCTAACATCCCTTTGACTCATCTGAGTCTTCAGCTTTCAGTTGTGTCCCCTTGTTTCTGTGTTCCCTCTCTGGAACATCCTGTCACTGTCTACCTTGTCGATTCCCTGCAGTATTTTGTATGTCGTTATCATGTCTCCTCTGACCCTTCTTTCCTCCAGTGTTGTTAGTCATATTTCCCTCAGCCTTTCTTCATAAGACAGACCCCTGAGTTGTGGAACTAACCTTGTCGCAAACCTTTGCACTTTCTCTAGTTTCTTTATGTGCTTGACCAGGTGTGGGTTCAAGACTGGTGCTGCATATTCTAGTATGGGCCTGACGTACACGGTGTACAGTGTCTTGAACGATTCCTTGTTAAGGTAACGGAACGCTAATCTTAGGTTTGCCAGTCGCCCATATGCTGCCGCAGTTATCTGGTTGATGTGTGCCTCCGGAGACGTGTTACCATTTTGTCCTAGGCACATGTCAATTAGACACTAGGCCTGTTGTATGTATGTGTGTGTGTGTGTGTAAGGAAACACTTCGAAATGTTTCTGCCCCACCGGGAATTGAACCCGGCCCCTCCGTGCGTGAAGCAAGAGCTTTTACCCACTAGGCCACCGGGGGCGTACGTGTGTGTGTGTGTGTGTGTGTGTGTGTGTGTGTGTGTGCGTGTATGTGTGAGTGTGTGTGCGTGTGTGTGTGTGTGTGTGCGTGTGTGTGTGTGTACTCACCTAGTTGTGGTTGCAGGGGTTGAGTCATAGCTCCTGGCCCCGCCTCTTCACTGATTGCTACTAGGTCCTCTCTCTCCCTGCTCCATGAGCTTTATCAAACCTTGTCTTAAAACTATGTATGGTTCCTGCCTCCACAACGTCACTTTCTAGGCTATTCCAGTTCCTGACAACTCTATGACTGAAGAAATACTTCCTAACATCCCTTTGACTCATAGGAGTCTTCAACTTCCAATTGTGATCCCTTGTTTCTGTGTCCTCTTTCTGGAACATCTTGTCTCTGTCCACCTTATCTATTCCTCGCAGTATTTTATATGTCGTTATCATGTCTTCCCTAACCCTCCTGTCCTCTAGTGTCGTCAGGCCGATTTCCCTTAACCTTTCTTCGTAGGACAATCCCCTTAGCTCTGGGACTAGTCTTGTTGTAAACCTTTGCACTTTCTCTAATTTCTTGACGTGCTTGACCAGGTGTGGGTTCCAAACTGGTGCTGCATACTCCAGTATGGGCCTGACGTATATGGTGTATAGAGTCTTGAACGATTCCTTAGTGAGGTATTGGAATGCTATTCTTAGGTTTGCCAACCGCCCGAATGCTGCAGCAGTTATCTGATGTGCTCGGTATTATACTCACCCCAAGATCTTTTTCCTTGTGTGAGGTTTGCAGTCTTTGGCCACCTAGACTATACTATGTCTGCGGTCTTCTTTGCCCCTCCCCGATCTTCATGACTTTACATTTGGCAGGGTTAAATTCAAGGAGCCAGTTACTGGACCAGGCTTGTAGCCTGTCCAGGTCTCTTTGTAGTCCTGTCTGATCCTCGACTGATTTAATTCTTCTCATTAACTTCACATTATCTGTAAACAGTGACACTTCTGAGTCTATACCTTCCGTTATGTCATTCACATATACCAAAAACAGTACAGGTACTAGGACTGACCACTAGCACGTTGAGGGACAACATAATAAGTGTCAGGGGCCCAAGATTGTTCAACTGCCTCCCAGCATACATCAGGGGGATTACCAACAAACCGCTGGCTGTCTTCAAGCAGGCACTGGACAGGCACCTCAAGTCGGTACCTGATCAGCCGGGCTGTGGTTCGTACGTTGGACTGCGTGCGGCCAGCAGTAACAGCCTGGTTGATCAGGCTCTGGTCCAACAGGAGGCCTGGTCACAGACCGGGCCGCGGGGGCGTTGACCCCTGGAATTCTCTCCAGGTAGACTCCAGGTAGACCCTTGTGGAACCCCACTCGTCACAGGTGCGCACTCTGACACCTCGTCACGTATCATGACTCGTTGTTGCCTCCCTGTCAGATATTCTCTGATCCATTGCAGTGCTTTTCTTGTTATGCTTGCCTGATCCTCTAGCTTTTGCATTAACGTCTTGTGAGAAACTGTGTCGACGCCTTCTTGCAGTCCAAGAAAATGCAGTCTATCCACCCCTCTCTCTCGTGTCTTACTTCTGTTACCTTGTCATAAAACTCCAGTAGGCTTGTGACACAAGATTTTCCTTCCCTGAAACCGTGCTGGTTGTCGTTTATAAGCTTGTGTCTTTCTAGGTGCTCCACCACTCTCCTCCTGATGATCTTCTCAATGACTTTGCATACTATACACGTCAGTGACACAGGTCTGAGGTTTAATGCTCGTGTCTGTCTCCTTTCTTAAAAATTGGGACTACATTTGCCATCTTCCACACCTCAAGTAGTAACGACATATAAGATACTGAGAGGAATTGACAAGGTGGACAAAGACAGAATGTTCCAGAGATGGGACACAACAACAAGGGGACACAGTTGGAAGTTGAAGACTCAGATGAATCACAGAGATGTTAGGAAGTATTTCTTCAGTCACAGAGTGGTCGGGAAGTGGAATAGTATGGGAAGCGATGTAGTGGAGGCAGGTTCCATACATAGCTTTAAGAAGAGGTATGGTAAAGCTCATGGCGCAGGGAGAGTGACCCAGTAGCGGCCAGTGAAGAGGCGGGGCCAGGAGCTATGACTCGACCCCTGCAACCAGAACATAGTTTCCCAAACAATTCCACTTCCCGACCACTCTGTGGTCCCCTTGTTGTTGTGTCCCATCTCTGGAACATTCTGTCTTTGTCCACCTTGTCAATTCCTCTCAGTATCTTATATGTGTACTCACCTAATTGTACTCACCTAATTGTGCTTGCAGGGTCGAGACTCAGCTCCTGGCCCCGCCTCTTCGCTGTCTCCTACTGGGTCTCTGCTCTCTCTGGTCCATGAGCTTTCTCATACCTTGTCCTAAAACTATGTATGGTTCCCGCCTCCACTATATCGTTCGCTAGACTATTCCACTTCCTGACTACTCTATGGCTGAAGAAATGGTTCCTAACATCCCTTTGACTCATCTGAGTCTTCAGCTTCCAGTTGTGCCCTTTGTTTCTGTGTTCCCACTCTTGAACATTCTGTCACTATCCACCTTGTCGATTCCCCGCAGTATTTTGTATGTCGTTATCATGTCTCCTCCAGTGTTGTTAGTCCTATTTCCCTCAACCTTTCTTCATAGGACAGTCCCCTGAGTTGTGGAACTAGCCTTGTCGCAAACCTTTGCACTTTCTCTAGTTTCTTGACGTGCTTGACAAGATGTGGGTTCCAGACTGGTGCTGCATACTCTAGTATAGGCCTGACGTACACGGTGTACAGTGTCTTGAACAATTCCTTGTTAAGGTAACGGAACGCTAATCTTAGGTTTGCCAATCGCAAATATGCTTCCGCAGTTATCTGGTTGATGTGTGCTACCGGAGACGTGCTATGCGTTATACTCACCCCCAAGGCCTTTCTCCTTTGACGAAATCTGCAGCCTTTGTCCACCTAGCCTGTACTCTGTCAGCGGTCTTCTTTGCCCTTCTCCGATCTTCATGACTTTGCATTTGGTGGGATTAAATTCGAGAAGCCAGTTGCTACACCAGATGTCAAGCTTGTCCAGGTCTGTTTGAAGTCCTGCTCTGTCCTCTTCCGATGTGATTCTCCTCATTATTTTAACATCATATGTGTCTGAGTGTGTGTGTGCGTGTACTCACCTAGTTGTGGTTGCAGGGGCCGAATCATAGCTCCTGGCCCCGCCTCTTCACTGGCCGCTACTGGGTCACTCTCCCTGAGCCATGAGCTTTATCATACTTCTTCTTAAAGCTATGTATGGAACCTGCCTCCACTACATCGCTTCCCAAACTATTCCACTTCCCGACCACTCTGTGACTGAAGAAATACTTCCTAACATCTATGTGATTCATCTGAGTCTTCAATTTCCAACTGTGTCCCCTTGTTGTTGTGTCCCATCTCTGGAACATTCTTTGTCCACCTTTTCAATTCCTTTCAGTATCTTATATGTCGTTATCATGTCCCCCCTATCTCTCCTGTCCTCCAGTGTCGTCAGGTCGATTTCCCTTAACCTCTCCTCGTAGGACATACCCCATAGCTCCGGGACTAATCTTGTTGCAAACCTTTGCACTTTCTCTAGCTTCTTTACGTGCTTGGCTAGGTGTGGGTTCCAAACTGGTGCTGCATACTCCAGTATGGGCCTAACGTACACAGTGTACAGGGTCCTGAACGATTCTTTATTAAGATGTCGGAATGCTGTTCTTAGGTTTGATAGGCGCCCACATGATGCAGCAGTTATTTGGTTGATGTGCGCCTCAGGAGATGTGCCTGGTATTATACTCAACCCAAGATCTTCCCCTAGACTGTACTCAATCTGCGGTCTTCTTTGCCCTTTCCCAATCTTCATGACTTTGCACTTGGTGGGTTTGACCTCCAGGACCCAATTGCTGGACCAGACCCCTTGTAATTCTGCCTGGTCCTCGTCCGATTGAATTCTTCTGATACTTCACATCATCTGCAAACAGGGACACTTCGGAGTCTATTCCTTCCGTCATGTCGTTCACAAATACCAGAAACAGCACCGGTCCTAGGACTGACCCCTATGGAACCCCACTCGTCACCGGCGCCCATTCTGACACCTCGCCACGTACCATGACTCGCTGCTGTCTTCCTGACAGGTATTCCCTGATACATTTTAGTGCCTTCCCTCTTACCCTGCCTGGTCCTCCAGCTTCTGCTCTAATGTGTGTTCTCTCCTAATTGTACACACCTAATTGTGGTTGCAGGGGTCGAGACTCAACTCCTGGCCCCGCCTCTTGGCTGTCCGCTACTGGGTCTCTGCTCGCCCTGCTCCATGAGCTTTATCATACCTTGTCTTAAAACTATGCATGGTTCCTGCCTCCACTATATATATCTTTCTCTAGACTATTCCACTTCCTGACTACTCTATGGCTGAAGAAATGCTTCCTAACATCTCTTTGACTCATCTGAGTCTTAAGCTTCCAGTTGTGTCCCCTTTTTCTGTGTTCCTCTCTGGAACATCCTGTCACTGTCTACCTTGTCGATTCCCGCAGTATTTTGTATGTCGTTATCATATCTCCTCTGATCCTTCTTTCCTCCAGTGTTGTTAGTTCTATTTCCTCAGCCTTTCTTCATAGGACAGTCCCCTGACTTGTGGAGCTAACCTTGTCGCAAACCTTTGCACTTTCTCTAGTTTCTTTACGTGCTTGACCAGGTGTGGGTTCCAGACTGGTGCTGCATATTCTAGTATGGGCCTGACGTACACGGTGTACAGTGTCTTGAACGATTCCTTGTTAAGGTAACGGAAAGCTAATCTTAGGTTTCCCAGTAGCCCGTATGCTGCCGCAGTTATCTGGTTGATGTGTGCCTCCGGAGACGTGCTTGGCGTTATACTCACTCCAAGGTGTGTGTGTGTGTGTGTGTGTGTGTGTGTGTGTGTGTACTCACCTAACTGTACTCACCTAATTGTGGTTGCAGGGGTCAAGACTCAGCTCCTGGCCCCGCCTTTTCAATAATCTCTACTGGGTCCCTTCTCTCCCTGCTCCATGAGCTTTATCATACCTCGTCTTAAAACTATGTATGGTTCCTGCCTCCACTACATCACTTGCTAGACTATTCCACTTCCTGACTACTCTATGGCAGGTCGTTCACAAATACCAGAAACTGCTCCGGTCCTAGGAACCCCACTCGTCACCGGCGCCCACTTTGACACCTCGCCACGTTCCATGACTCGCTGCTGTCTTCCTGACAGGTATTCCCTGATCCATTGGAGTGCCTTCCCTGTTATCCCTGCCTGGTCCTCCTGCTTTTGCACTAATCTCTTGTGTGGAACTGTGTCAAACGCCTTCTTACAGTCCAAGAAAATGCAATCTACCCACCCTTCTCTCATTTTGTGTTACTGCTGTCACTCTGTCACAGAACCAGTAGGTTTGTGACAGTTTTTCCATCCATGAAACTGTGTTGTCCGTCGTTGATAAGCTCATTCCTTTCTAGGTGCTCCACTCTTCTCCTGATAATCTTCTCCATGACTTTGCATACTATACATGTCAGTGACACTGGTCTGTAGTTTAGTTCATGTCTGTCTCTTTTTTTAAAAAATGGGACTACATTTGCAGTCTTCCATACCTCAGGAAATCTCCCTGTTTTGATAGATGTGTTGAAGATTGTTGTTAGGGGTACACATAGCGCCTCTGCTCCCTCTCTCAGGACCCATGGACAGATGTGATCCGGCCCCATCGCCTTTGAGGTATCTAGCTCTCTCAGCAGCCTCTTCACTTCTTTCTCGTGTTTGTATGTGTGTACTCACCTAGTTGTACTCACCTAGTGGTTGTTGCAGGGGTCGAGACATACACTGGCCGCTACTGGATCCCTCTCCCTGCGCCATGAGCTTTATCATACCTATTCTTAAGCTATGTATGGAACCTGCCTCCACTACATCGCTTCCCAAACTGTTCCACTTCCCGACCACTCTGTGACTGGAGAAATACTTCCTAACATCCCTGTGATTCATCTGAGTCTTCAACTTCCAACTGTGTCCCCTTGTTGTTGTGTCCCATCTCTGGAACATTCTGTCCCTGTCCACCTTGTCAATTCATCTCAGTATTTTATATGTCGTTATCATGTCATCCCTATCTCTCCTGTCCTCCAATGTCGTCAGGTCGATTTCCTTAACCTCTCCTCGTAGGACCTACCCCTTAGCTCCGGGACTAGTCTTGTTGCAAACCTTTGCACTTTCTCTAGTTTCTTTACGTGCTTGGCTACGTGTGGGTTCCAAACTGGTGCTGCATACTCCAGTATGGGTCTAACGTACACAGTGTACAGGGTCCTGAACGATTCCTTATTAAGATGTCGGAATGCTGTTCTTAGGTTTGCTAGGCGCCCATATGCTGCAGCTGTTATTTGGTTGATGTGCGCCTCAGGAGATGTGCACGTGTTATACTCACCCCAAGATCTTTTCCTTGAGTGAGGTTTGTAGTCTCTGGCCCTCTAGACTGTACTCCGTCTGCGGTCTTCTTTGCCTTTCCTAATCTTCATGACTTTGCACTTGGTGGGGTTGAACTCCAGGAGCCAATCGCTGGACCAGGCCTGCAGCCTGTCCAGATCCCTCTGTAGTTCTGCCTGGTCCTCGTCAGATTGAATTCTTCTCATCAACTTCACATCATCTGCAAACAGGGACACTTCGGAGTCTATTCCTTCCATCATGTCGTTCACAAATACCAGAAACAGCACCGGTCCTATTACTGACCCCTGTGGGACCCACTCGTCACCAGGGCCCACTCTGACACCTCGACACGTACCATGACTTGCTGTTGTCTTCCTGACAGGTATTCCCTGATCCATTGCAGAGCCTTCCCTGTTATTCCTGCCTGCTCATCCAGCTTTTGCACTAATCTTTTGTGTGGAACTGTGTCAAACGCCTTCTTGCAGTCCAAGAAAATGCAATCTACCCACCCCTCTCTATCTCTTGTCTTACTACCGTCACCCTGTCATAGAACTCCAGTAGGTTTGTAACGCAGGATTTCCCACCTCTGAAACCATGCTGGCGGTCGATGATAAGCTCGTTTCTTTCTAGGTGCTCCACCACTCTTCTCCTGATGATCTTCTCCATTACCTTGCATACTATACATGTCAATGAAACTGGTCTGTAGTTTAATGCCTCATACCTGTCTCCTATTTTAAAAAGTGGACTATATTTGCTGTCTTCCATACCTCAGGTAGTCGCCCTGTTTCGATGGATGTGTTGAAGATTGTTGTTAGGGGTACACATAGCGCTTCTGCCCCCTCTCTCAGGATCCATGAAGAAATGTTATCTGGCCCCATCGCCTTTGAGGTATCTAGCTCGCTTAGCAGTCTCTTCACTTCCTCCTCAGTTGTATGTATTGTGTCCAACACCTGATGGTGTGCCCCACCTCTCCGCCTTTCTGGAAGCCTTTCTACCTCCTCTGTGAACTGTGAACACTTCTTTGAATCTCATGTTGAGCTCCTCACACACTTCGCTGTCATGTCTTGTGACCTCCCCTCCTTCCTTCCTCAGCCTGATTACCTGGTCCTTGACTTGTTCTCCTGATGTGGCTGTACAACAGCTTTGGGTCAGATTTGGCTTTCGCTGCTATGTCATTCTCGTATTGTCTTTGGGCCTCCCTTCTCACCTGCGCATACTCGTTTCTGGCTCTACGACTGCTCTCCTAATTTTCCTGGGTCATTTGCCTTCTATAATTCTTCCATTCACTGGCACACTTGGTTTTGGCTTCCCTACATCGTTGGGTGAACCATGGGCTCATCCTGGCTTTTTCGTTATTCCTGTTACCCTTGGGTACAAACCTCTTCTCAGCTTCCTTGCATATTGTTGTCATGTATTCCATCATCTCGTTTACTGACTTCTCTGCTAGCTCCTGTCCCACTGAACTCCATGCAGAAAGTTCTTCATGCCTACATAGTCTCCTTTCTTGTAGTTTGGCTTCATTCGTCCGGCCCTTCCTGCTTCTCCCTCCACTTGTAGCTCTACTATGTATTCGAAGCTTAAAACCATATGATCACTGGCCCCAAGGGGGCTTTCATGTGTGATGTCCTCGATATCTGCGCTACTCAGGGTGAATGCTAGGTCCAGTCTCGCTGGATCATCATCCCCTCTCTCTCTGGTAGTGTCCCTTACGTGTTGGTATGTTGCATGCAAAGAGTATGTAACCTTTATTCGACATGTTAAACACACCCACATAGGCTTCCTCCAACCAGCGAACCATCGTTAATGGTTTGGCGATGGGGCCCCATCATCAAATCAACGACTCGGTTCAGCCAATTAAAATGCGAGTTTAACAATGACAAAGGTGACGTTGATACCACTCGCGGTTTGTCATTGGAATTCCTGCATAGAGCTGGTTGTGGAAAGTTGTCTGTCTTTTGGCTGCTGTTTAGCCTAGACAACTGTGTCGTGCACTAAATACTACTCCTTTGTATATAGTTTACATATGTGTAAAAAGCCCTTTTCTATTTACTTGGTGAAGAAAAATACAAAAGTCTTATATAATCACAATTACTTGGTGAAGGAAAAGACAGAAGTATTATATAATCACATTGCTTGGTAAGGAAATACAAATTCAAAGCATTTTCTACTGTGTTTCTTTGCTCCAAGCTCCCTTCTACACTCAGGTTAACAGGCCATTGAACCTGAGGTTGTAATATGGTACATAAGATTTTCCAGTACCACTTCCATCATCTTAGGCTCCACGTTTCTTGGCCCCCATGTAGCTCTAAGTTCTCCCAATCGATTTCCTTGTGGTTGAAGTCACCCATGATCAGTAGCTTCGCCCTGCTCGCATGAGCCCTTCTGGCCACTTCGACCAGTGTCTCAACCATCGATCTGTTACTCTCATCATACTCTTGCCTTGGCCTCCTGCTGTTCTGTGGTGGGTTATACATCACTGCAATTACCACCTTGGGACCTCCAGACCGCAGCGTTCCTATTATATAATTTCTTGCTTCTCCTCTGTCTCCTCTCTCCAGCTCATCAAAATCCCATCGGTTTTTGATCAGCAGTGCGTGTGTGTGTGTGTGTATGTGTGTGTGAGCTTTATCATACCTCGTCTTAAAGCTACATATGGTTCCTTCCTCCTCTTCATCACTTGCTAGACTATTCCACTTCCTGACTATTCTATGGCTGAAGAAATAATTCCTAACATCCCTTTGACTCATCGGTGTCTTCAACTTCCAATTGTTACCCCTTGTTTCTATGTCACTTCTCTGGAACATCATGTCTCTGTTCACCTTGTCTACTCCACGCAGTATTTTGTACATCATTATCATGTCTTCCCTAACCCTCCTGTCCTCTAGTGTCGTCAGGCCGATTTCCCTTAACCTTTCTTCGTAGGACATTCCCCTTAGCTCTGGAACTAACCTTGTCGCAAACCTTTGTGCTTTCTCTAATTTCTTAATGTGCTTGACCAGGTGTGGGTTCCAAACAAGTGCTGCATACTCCAGTAAGGGCCTGACGTACACGGTGTACAGTGTCTTGAACAATTCCTTACTAAGGTATCGGAACGCTATCTCAGGTTTGCCAGGCGCCCATATGTTGCAGCAGTTATCTGATTGATGTGTGCTTCCAGAAACGCACTCAGTGTTATACTCACCACAAGATCATTCTCCTAGAGCGAAGTTTGCAGTCTTTGGCCAACTAGCCTATACTCTGTCTGCAGTCTTCTTTGCCGTTCCCGATCTTCATGACTTTGCATTTGGCGGGGTTAAATTTGAGAAGCCAGTTGCTGGACCAGGTGTCCAGCATGTCCAGGTCTTTGAAGTCCTGCCTGATCCTCATCTGATTTAATTATCTTCATTAACTTCACATCATCTGCGAACAGGGACACTTCTGAGTCTATCCCTTCCATCATGTAATTCACATATACCAAAAATAGCTCTGGTCCTATGACTGACTCCTGTGGGACCCCGCTCGTTATGTATCATGCAGTCCAAGAAAATGCAATCAACCCACCCCTTTCTCTCATGTCTTACTACTGTTACTTTGTCATAAAACTCCAGAAGGTTTGTGACACAGGATTTGCCTTCCATGAATCCGTGCTGGTTGTCGTTTATAATCTTGTTCCGTTTCAGGTGCTCCACCACTCTCCTCCTGATAATCTTCTCCATGACTTAGCATAATATATACGTCAGTTACACTGGTCTATAGTTTAGTGCCTAATGTGGCTATACAGCAGTTTCGGGTCAGACTTGACTTTCGATGCAATGTTGTTTTCGTATTGTCGCTGGGCCTTCCTCCTTATCTGTGCATACTCGTTTCTGGCTCTTCGACTAATCTCCTTATTTTCCTGGGTCCTTTGCCTTCTGTACTTTTTCCATTCTCTAGTGAACTTAGTTTTTGCCTCCCTACACCTTCGGGTAAACCAAGGGCTCGCTTTGGTCTTCCCATTATTTCTGTTCCCCTTGGGAACAAACATTTCCTCTGGCCCCTTGCATTTTTTTGTTATGTATTTCATCATTTCGTTTACTGACTTTACTACCAATTCTCTGTCCCACTGAACCTTCTACACGAAGTTCCTCAGATCTGTGATATCTGCGTAGTCCCCTCTTTTATAGTTCGGCTTTTCCCATTCAAATCCTGTTGCCATCTCCACTTGTAACTCTACTATGTATTCAAAGCTCAGAACCACGTTTCAGTAGCTCCAAGGGGCCTCTCATATGTGATGTCCTCAATGTCCTATACCCCTCCCTAATTATCATTACAGAACTAATATTAGGAGGGCAACTTAAGCTATAATAAACCAACCGAAATGTGTAACATACTGTCAAACCCGTATATAAGACATATAGAAAAAACACTACTACGTAAGCCTACTACTAGCCAGTAGGCCTGCTACAGTAATTCTGTATTCTTATTCTCAAGTTACAAAACAAAATTACTGGGATTGCATTATTTAGACAGGTATTTTGTAACTAGGAACAAAAACATTAGGTGGGACCAAATTAACTCTGTGGCACTAGAGGTTTGCTCAAGGCAAATTCCCTTAAGGAAAAGGAGAATATGTAAACTAGAAAGAGAGGCGCCCCTTATACAGGCGAAGGCAAAGAATAATGGAGCGGCTACAAGAGGTCATTATAGCTGAAATACGTAGGGAGACACTATTCAGAGAAATAGCAAACATCGAATTAAAACTAAAAATGTAAAATGGGCAAACAAATTGTTATAATTCTAAAATTGAAGAAAATCAGACCAATCCTAGAAAGTTCCTGCAATAACTAAAAGCACAGGTATAGCCATAAAGCAATGGATCATTCTAAGTGATAAATGTGGGTAAACTGCTCAGGGTGAATCCAAGGTCCAGTGCTGCCGGTTCATCCTCCCCTCTCTCTATGGTAGTGTCCCTAACATGTTGATGCATGAGGTTTTCCAGTACCACATCCATCATCTTGGTTCTCCATGTTTCGAG
>WNWK01024420.1:27500-29780 GCA_009830355.1 Cherax destructor
GTTGCAAGTGTATGGAGTAGTTTGTAGGTTTCTGAAAGCAGTTAAAAGTCTTAATGAGGATAGTTATGCTCATGTTAAAGTATGTAGGCGAGGGAGATTATTTCCCAGTAAAAGTAGTCCTTAGACAACCGTGGTTGTTCAATATTTTTTTAGATGGCGTTGTAAAAGAAGTGAATGCTCGATTATTGACAACAGGTGTAGGATTAAGAGATAAGGAATCTAACACAAAGTGGGAGTTGTCTCAGTTGATTTTGCTGAGGACATTGTGATTTTGGGATATTCTGAAGAGAAGTTGCAGACGTTCGTGACAGTTTGGAAAACATGTTAAGGAAACATGTTCAAAAGAGCAAAGTGACGAAAATAAACAAAAAAATTAGAAGATCAAAATATTGATATTAGACTGGAGTGAGGAACACGTAGCAAGTGAATGTGCTCAGGTATTTGGGAGTGAATTAATCATCAGCTGGGTCTATGAACGACGAGATGAGTAGAGCAATGAGGAGGCCAGGAAGACAAAAGAACGTTCCTATTGAAGCAAGAAGAAAGGTATGAGAGTATAGTAGAGAATGTTCGTATAAGGGTGTGAAGCATGGGTGGCGAATGTTGCAAGAATGAGAAGGCTGAAGGCAATGGAGATGTGTGGTGTGAATGTGATGCGAAGAATCCTAGCATGGACTTCAGAAGGGGATGCGGTGTTTCTAAAACTATTTCCAAAGACAGGGGAAGGGTTTTCAGGTGGTTCAAACAGTTAGAGAGGATGGAACAAATTAGAATAACTTGGAGGCTTATAAATCTGTTATGGAAGGAAGGTGGGGTAGGGGTTGGTCTAGGAAAGGGTGGACTGAGAAAGTAAAGAAAGTTTTGTGTGCAAGGGGCATGGACTTCTAGCAAGCCTGCATGAGCATATAGAAGCAGTGGAGGCAAAGGGTGGCAAAGTAACATTTATGAAGGCATTCAGGTTGAATGAAACCGGTCAGCCAGCCTTGAGTCCTGGAGTACGAAGACAGTCCTTCTCTGCTCTGAAGGAGGGTGGAGATTGTAACGCATTTATTATGTTTTACATAAATATATGCTGGCGCCTAGGGGTAAAAAGCCTTGTCTAGGAGGATTGAAAATATTAAAATACACCAACCTAAATTACACAATACAACACCATTACTAAATTACCACACATCAGTATACCTTTACCAGGTACTCAAATTATGCCACATTATTACAAAAATATTATTAGAACTCACTACTACTTTTACTAGTTAAAAACAATGTAAACAGTGGGGCACCATGACCCTTCCCCTTCCCCTTTTGTTGGCCTTTTTTGCCTGCAGAGAAAAACACTTCATTTTTATTCTTCAAAACTTAAATAGACTCTCCAAATACTAGGGACTTACAACAATATCAGAGGTAAACACAAAATTTGCAACAACCTATGGTCTAAAAAAATCCAAGTAACCCCCCTACTTAAACACCCCCCAGCCTTCTGCAATCTTTACACACACACACACATATCTCTCCATGCCGGGAACTCTGGCCATGTCAATATCGTCCCCTTTTTGTTCAGTCCCTGTTCACTACATGGACTTTTAATACTTTATATATTACAATAATGCGGTCTCATAATAAGAGATTTTCGCGTTTTTTAACAGTGTTGGCACATTTCTGGCAAGACGGTGGGTGAAGATGATGAAAGTGTTTATTCTTTTTCAGGCCACCCCCCCTTGGTGGGAAAAAGGGCCAAAGTTTTTTAAAAACTGCTATGTCTTTCCCCAGGGCTCAGCAGGAGGTTTCACTGGTTTAAGGCCACCACTTGAAACAAATGTAATCCCGGTCTTGGTGGGGCTCTGGGTTGTTTTCGAAATCCCATTTTCCCAAAGGGTCCTGGCTGGTAGTGTCCCCCAGACCATTGACCCCCTTTTTTTTGGTGCCCCACTGTGTGCCCCCCGGAAAAGGATGGAGGAATCGGGGGCCTTTCAGTGGGCAACACCCTTCGGCGCCTGTTGCCAAGGGTGCGTACGAAAGGGGGAGTCAAAATCTGCCTCAATGTTGAAACCAACTCGCTCGGTTTTGGTGTTTAACAAGGCTGTCAGCTGCCCATGCAGCACAGTATACATCAACAACATGTCAATGAAAAGCCAATCAAAGGGGGACCCAAAGTTTCAACTCAGTCGAAGGGATCTGCTCTCAAGCAGTTTCTAGGCACTTTCCTTCCCCCTATCCCCTTTAAGAATCTGTTATAGTGTGGCTTCTAAACTTTTTTTTGGGGGCCAAAATTGACTCGTGTGA
>WNWK01024421.1:0-29778 GCA_009830355.1 Cherax destructor
TTGTGTTTCAGGTGCCCACCACTTCCTGATGATCTTCCCATGACTTGCAACAACAGCAGTGACACAGGTCTGTATTTTAAGCCTGTGTCTGTCTCCTTTTTTAAAAATTGGGACTACATTTGCATTTTCCACGCCTCAGGTAGTTCCCCAGTTTCAATGGATGTGTTGAAGATTTGTGAGGCACACCAACATCTCTGCTCCCTCAAGGACCCACGGAGAAATGTTGTCCGGTCCCACCGCTTTTGAGGTATCGAGCAAAAGCAGCTTCTTCACCTCCTCCTCGGTTGTGTTTTATCCAGCACTTGTTGGTATACCTCCCATTCTGAATTCCGGGAGTCCCCTGTCTCCTTTTAAATACTTTTAAATTTTGTTGAGCCCCTAATTCTTGGCCCCAGAACTCCCCCCCTTTCTCAGCCTGATTCCTGGCCCTTTTATCTTTTTTTCCCCTCCTGATGGGGTATACAACAGCTTCGGGTCAGACTTGATTTTTGATGCTATATCATTTTCATATTGTCGCTGAGCCCCCCTTCACCTGTGCATATTCGTTGGCCCTTTTTCGGCTAATCTCTTTTTTTTCCTTTCCCTTTGTCTTCTGTACTTTTTCCATTCTCATTACACTTCTTTTGCCCCTACACCTCTGGGTGAACAAGGGACTGTTCTGGTCTTCCCATTACTTCTGTTTCCCTTTTGGGGACAAACCTCTCCTCTGCCTCTTTGCATTTGGTTGTCACATATTCCATCATTTTTTTTTACTGGTTTTCCTGCCAATTCTCTTCCCACTGAACGTCTTGTAGGAAGTTCCTCATGCCTGTGTAGTCCCTTTTGTAGTTTCGTTTCTCCCTTCCTATTCCTGCTCCTCTCCACTTGTAGCTCAACTATATAATCAAAACACAGAACCAAATGATCACTAGCTCCAAGGGGCCTTTCATACGTGATATCCTCGATGTCCGAACTACTAAGGTGAATACTAGGTCCAGTCTTGCTGGATCATCCCCCCCTCTCTCTCTGGTAGTGTCTCTAACATGTATGCATGGGGTTTTTCCCAGTACCACATCCATCATCTTGGTTTCCATGATTCAGGACCCCATGGGGCTCTAGGTTTTCCAATCAATCTCTTTGTGATTGAAATCACCCAAAACCCTAGTAACTTTGCTCTCCCATGTGGGCTCTTCTGGCTACCTCGCTAGTGTGTCTACCATTGCTCTGTTGCTCTGCGTATTCTTCTCTTGGCCTCCTGCAGTTCTGTGGCGGGTTGTACATTACAGCAATTATCACCTTATGGCCCTCAGACTGAATTGTTCCTACTATGTAGCCCCTTTCACCCATTCCATCCATTCCTTCCACTTCCTCAAATCCCCACCTGTTTTTAATGAGCAGTGCAACTCTCCTCCCCCTCTGCTCCCTATCTTTCCTGAGGATTTGATATCCGGGTGGGAAGATTGCATCTGTTATCATCCTGGTGAGTTTCGTTTCTGTGAGTGCTTATGTCTGGGGATGCCCTTTATTTTTTTTCATGCCACTCCTCACATTTATTTGTTATACCATCTGCATTTGTATCCCAAAACCCTTTTAACTTCTTTTCAAAACCGTAGTCTGGGGGTATGTTGGGGTTGGGAAAGGGGAGTCTGAGGGGGGCTATGGGTGGTTGGTGTAAAGGTGGAGTTTGTACTGGGTGGGTGGAATCATTGTGTATGTGTGGGTGTGTTTGTGTGTACTCACCTATTTGTACTCACCTATTTGTGGTTGCAGGGGTCGAGACTCAGCTCCTGGCCCCACCTCTGTGTGTGTTTTGTGGGTGTGTTTGTGTGGGTGTGTTTAGCTTCCTTTTTCCTCATATTTTTCCTTTGCCTAATCATATGTTTTCATATGTACTTTTCCCCTAATTACAGTGGAACCTCCACTAACGAGTTTAATCCGTTCCGTGACCTTGCTCGTATCTGGATTTGCTCGTTTGCAGAGTCAATTTTACTCATTTAAGTTAACTGAAATGGAATTAATTCGTTCCAGTGGAATTCCAGGCACCATAAAATACTTCAATAATTTCCCTAATATCAACTCTATGGCTTATTTATCTATCATCACAATTCATCTAATATGACATAATAAATAATATAAATAACATAGAAAGCTGATATATACTCTAGAATGAATAAATATGTCATTATATATGTGGTGCGTCGGCGGTCACGAGCGTTTTTCTGGAGACAGGACATAATACTCTTGAATATTTCTATCATCATCTCTACACTTATTTATCTATCACAATTCATCTATATGACATAATAAACAATATAAATAACATACAAACCTGATATATACTCTAGAATGAATAAAATATGTCATTATGTAACAAGTGGAGGCAGCCATCTAGTGACGGCCTTTTGAAGCCGTCTATTATTATAATTATTATTATATAGTACATTATAATTATACATGTATTATTATACATATTATTATTATTGTTATACAGTGGACCTCCGGTGTTCGTGATTTTTTCGTTCCAGAATGCTGTTCAAGTGCCATTACCAAACGAATTTATTCCCATAAGGAATAATGTAAAGTAGACTAGTCCTTTTAGACCCCCAAAAATACACTTATAAAAGCATTTAAAAAAATACACTTACATAAAAGGGCGAGTTTTGAGCAGGACGAACTCCGGGGGTCCACTGTATTATATTACTACTATGTATTATTATTATTATTATTATTATTATATTACTGCTATGTATTATTATTATTATTATTATTATTATTATTATTATATTATATTAATACTATGTATTATTATTATTATTATTATTTTATATTACTACTATGTATTATTATTATTATATTATATTACTACTATGTACAGTGGTCCCCCGAGTAACGAAAAAACTTCATTCCAGAAGCCTGCTCAAGTGCCATTACCGAACGAATTTACTCCCTTAAGGAATAATGTCACGTAGGTTAGTCTATTTCAGACCCCCAAAAAATACACTTCCACAAGCACTTACAATACTATACTTACATAATTGTATGGTTTCTGGGGTGTTCATTACTCGGGGGTCCACTGTATTCTTCTTCTTCTTCTTCTTCTTCTTCTTCTTCTTCTTCTTCTTCTTCTTCTTCTTCTTCTTCTTCTTCTTCTTCTTCTTCTTCTTCTTCTTCTTCTTCTTCTTCTTCTTCTTCTTCTTCTTTCTTCTTCTTCTTCTTCTTCTTCTTCTTCTTCTTCTTCTTCTTCTTCTTCTTCTTCTTCTTCTTCTTCTTCTTCTTCTTCTTCTTCTTCTTCTTCTTCTTCTTCTTCTTCTTCTTCTTCTTTCTTCTTCTTCTTCTTCTTCTTCTTCTTCTTCTTCTTCTTCTTCTTCTTCTTCTTCTTCTTCTTCTTCTTCTTCTTCTTCTTCTTCTTCTTCTTCTTCTTCTTCTTCTTCTTCTTCTTCTTCTTCTTCTTCTTCTTCTTCTTCTTCTTCTTCTTCTTCTTCTTCTTCTTCTTCTTCTTCTTCTTCTTCTTCTTCTTCTTCTTCTTCTTCTTCTTCTTCTTTCTTCTTCTTCTTCTTCTTCTTCTTCTTCTTCTTCTTCTTCTTCTTCTTCTTCTTCTTCTTCTTCTTTCTTCTTCTTCTTCTTCTTCTTCTTCTCTCTTTTTCTTCTTCTTCTTCTTCTTCTTATTCTTATTCTTATTCTTATTATTCTTCTTATTATTCTTCTTATTAAGTCTGCCCATAATGCCATGGCATAATAGTGGCTCTCCTTGCTTCTCAATTCTAAATTGTAATCACAAAAGCGATGTAAACTTGCAATGAAATAAAATAAATTATTATTACATTGGACCCCCGGATTACGCTATTAATCCGTTCCAGAGGGCTTAACTTAAACCGAAAATAACTTAATCCGAATCTATTTTCCCCATAAGAAATTATGGAAATTAAATTAATCCGTTTCAGACACCCAAAAGTATTAAAATAAATATTGTTTCAACATTAAATTACACAGAAAAGAATGAGATATAAAGTACATAAAACAGTAATAACTTGACACTTAACTTTATTGAAGAGTTGTTGATGTGTGGAAGACGGAAGGAGGGGAGAGGAAGGAGGAGTTGCTAGTGTTTGGAAAGGGAATCCCCTTCAATTAACCCTTTCAGGGTTTTTGACGTACTAGTATGGCTTACGCGCCAGGGCGTTTGGCGTACTAGTACGCATAAATTCTAGCGGCTTCAAATCGAGTGGGAAAACGCTGGTAGACCTACATGTGAGAGAATGGGTCTGCGTGGTCAGTGTGCGCAGTAGGAAAAAAATCGGGTACCCAGTGGTGCACTGTGGGAACACCATTTCAGTCCACCTTGTCCACCATGCCTCGCAGCAAGAAACACCTTACTCCTAGGCGAATTGGGACACTTTTGTTCTCCAGTGACAGTTCTAATAGTGATGGGGGTGTCAGTGAAGGTGACTTTCAAGGTTTTGACGAGACTGTGACCGAAAATAATGACCATAATACCGGTAATAGTGAGGAAAACCCAGACGACCCACAACCTTCCACCTCTGGTGCTGTGCCATCTTGTTCATGTTCAGTTGTACCAGAACAAAGGAGGAAACTGTTATTTACTCATATCCAGGACTCAGATGTGAGCAATGGTGATGATAGTGATAGTGAATATGAACTCCAAGCTCTTCAAAACAGTTCCAGTAGCGAGAGTGAAGTCTAATATTCACCAGTGAAGCGTCAGTATATACGACGGTATATGCGCTCTGGTAGTGTGCCATATGCTGTTCCAAGGGTTAGGAGTACATCCCATGGGCGTACAACAGGCACAGTTAGTGAAAACGAAGATGATAGTGTTGCAATTGGGATGAGAAATGTGCATGCATCTGGTGGTGGTAGTGGTGGTGCCAGGCGAGAGGCACCAGCAGTGGACCATGCTGCCACCCACACCACTGACTCAGCTCAGCTACAACAAAGGCCAGCCTCACCCACCCACCCACCACACCAACCTGCACAACCACAACCTCCACAACCACCTGTCAATATCCAGTACTCACCAGCAGACTGCCAATGGGATTGGCAGGGAGCTGAGAATTTTATTCACAATCCCCATCAGTTTGATGAAAGCCAAAGTGGAATACGCCCATCTTGTACACTTGGGAACAATGCCACTGAACTGGAATGCTTTGAATTATTCTTTGATGAACCCCTGATGGATATTATTGTCAGGGAAAGCAACAGATACTACGAGTACACCATGGCAAACACAGTACTTTCACCAGGATCACGTCTACACCAGTGGAAAGAAACAGCTGTGGCTGAGATGTATCTTTTCTTTGCCACAATAATGCTTATGCCACATGTGTATAAGCACAATGTCAAATCATACTGGTCAACAGACCGCCTTATTTCAACCCCAGGTTTCAGTGATATTATACCAGTGAATCAATTTGTGCTACTGTTACGTATGCTACATTTTTCAGACAAAACCAGGCCTGACAGAAATGACAGGTTATATAAGATTAGGAATATGTGTATGTACCTGAAACAGAAATTCATTATGTATTTTTATCCCTTCAGGAAGCTTGTTATTGACGAGTCTTTGATTTTATTCAAAGGTAGACTGTCGTTCAAGCAGTATATACCAAGCAAGAGGAAACGCTTTGGTATAAAGTTGTTTGTGCTTTGTGATTGCTACAGTGATCTTGTATTGGATATTATTGTGTACACTGGAAGTAATACATTACAAGATACCAGGAAATTATTGGGTATCTCTGGTGATGTGGTTAGAACAATGATGGAACCATATCTTGGTAAGGGGCATACATTATATACTGATAACTGGTACACAAGCCCTTTACTCAATGATTTTTTGCGAGTGAACATGACAGATGTGTGCGGTACAGTGCGTGGAAATCGTAGGCATATGCCTTGGTTTGATGCAGGCACTCGTAGAGGTGAGGTGGAGGCGTTTGCTGCCAATGACATCATGGCATTTCGGTGGCATTACAAACGAGATGTCACACTGTTGTCATCAGTTCACCCTAACGAAATGGCAGACAGTGGCAGGCAGAATAGAGAGACCAATGAACCCATTCTAAAACCTGCAGCTGTGATGGACTACACCCTCAATATGCATTCAGTGGACAAATGTGACATGCAGATTGGGTTTGCTGATTGTGTTCGTAAGAGTTATAAGTGGTACATAAAACTCTTTTTCCATATTCTGGACATTTCCATGCTCAATGCTTATAATATGTATAAGCTGAAGACCAGAAACAAACTACCATATGGCGAATATTGTTTGTCTGTCATCAGACAAATAATATTCAAGTACCAAGTAATAGCACCTGCAATAGAACACCACCCACGAAATTGTGAACAAATACCCTCTCGTCTGAGGCCTGGTGATCACTTCCTAATGAAACTGCCTGCTACTGCTTTCAAGACAAAGGCTCAGAAGAGGTGCCAAGTCTGTTCACATACAAAAAAAACGTCCTCAACAACGCAGAACACTCGTTGTATGTGTGAGGAGTGTAAAGTACCATTGTGCATGACACCATGTTTCAAAGAGTTCCACAAGCTGCACCACTTCTAGGAACATGTCCAGTGACTGTATATGTGTATATATATGATAGAAAAATAGTAATAAACAATCTTTGACATTGTTAATTTTTGGAAACATGTTTTGTAAACAATGTAATGAGAACAAAGTTTGTGTAGCTATTGTGTAGTAAGTAACAAGTGAATATTTGAAAAACAGCACTTATATTGGTCTCACAGGCCATAAAAGTTATTTGAAAAAAGAAAAATTAAAAATGAAAAGAAAACAACTCAAAAAAAGAAAATAAAAAAATACCGAGTGACCGGCAGTCAGCGATGTTGCCATAAGCGGTTCATTTTCTGTCAACTTCAAGCCTGCATATCTCGGTAAGTATTGATCACAACTTTTTTTTTTTAGTCTATTAGATTTAGAAAAAAAAAAACTATTATTTCATAAGAAAAAATAATTTTTTTTTTTTCGAAAATTTCTCGACCCAGAGAGAGTTAAGAATCGAGGTCTCAACCCTGAAAGGGTTAAGACTTCAGGTACCAAGTTCTTTTCTGGGGTTACTTCCCTTCTTTGTTTTTTAATGGCACTAGGACCAGCTTGAGTCACTGGACCCCTGTCGCTCAAAAAAGTGTTCCAGAGAGTTGTTTCTGGCGTATGTTTGGAAATGTGCAAGATAGTCCTTCATTATGACACTAATATCAACTCTACGGCTTATTTATCTGTCACAATTCATCTAATATGACATAATAAACAATATTAATAACATAGAAACAACATATACTACTCTAGAATGAATAAAATATATCATTACAAATGTGAGGACTGATGTTGTGTTGTTTGTTGTTGGGTGTATAAGGCCACTGATCATAAGCCGTACATATAGTGATGGTGGTGGGCAGCAGCAGCTGACGGCAGTGTTGTCAGTCGCCCTATACCTCAAACAACAATGGAGGAGTTAAGTTTCGTGTTGTAATTTTTCTATAGATTAATGGCTTAACTTACTTGCTACACTGTTAGTGCTACACTTTATCGCTGGCTGGCACTATAGCCTTTGTCAACTCCTGCTGTTTTAGTATCATAACATATCGTAGAATCACTGAATCACTTAAGAAGACACATTCTTCCCTCTCAGCCCTTTACCAAAGGGCTGGCACTAGGAGCTTTCTTTGGGTCCATGGTGGCTTATTTAGCAGTTGCAAGCACTAAAAACAATGGAATAATGACAAAATGTATGGTATGAATGCGTGGGTGGCTGTCACTCGCTGTTAAACAATGGCACACTGACTCTGGATAGAGTGTTGGGCCGTCCTGGCCATGCGTACGTGTCCAGGACGAATGGCTTATTCCGAGCAGGTCATCGTATATTGAACCAATATTTTTACGGAAAAATGTATCGCTAACCGAATTTAGCGTAATCCGATACCATCGTAATCCGGGGGTCCACTGTATTACAATATAAATAATTTGGAATTTTTATTCACACATAAAATAGAAGATATACTGTTATGCAGACTACGGCATTATTGTAATAATTGTATAAATAATGTCAACTCATTCATGACTGCATATTGGAATGGAGGTGACGTCATTTGTTTACTCGTGAACATTGCCAAAAAATTGAACGTTTCTGCTACATTGAGCTCAATTTCAAGGTACTTTTCGTTGTGAAACCAATCAAAATCATATCTATTTCTGTAATATATCTTCCATTCTATCAAATGAGACCCAAAAAACGAGAATACAACCATAAAAACTATACGAAAATATGCCACTAAGGTGCAGCTAATGGTTGATAAGTGAACTCCTTTATTTATGGTCCGATTTCTTTAATTTTTGGTGTACGTTAAGAAGCATCTTTCCATCATACATTGCCCAAGTTTCAGTAAGATAGTCCAACAAACAACTGAGATCCAGTTCCCTAAATCAAGAGCAAGAGCACCTCACCAGCATCAGGGAACCTTCCTTGAAACCCACTCGCATCTGGAAATTTCGCTCGCGTCTGGAAGCAAAAAATTGACCAAGCGACTGCTCGTATCTGGAAAAACTCAAACGTGGATGCACTCGTGAGTGGAGGTTCCACTGTATTTTTCCCTGCCTTGAAGTTGAGTGGCATTATTATGCATTGTGTAATAGTATGTGATATCATTATGTCTAGTATGTGGAACATTCCTTTCTGTCACTTTAATTTTTCTGTTTTGTATACAATGTGTGGGTGAACTCACCTGTGTTTGCATTGACTGAGCTCCAGCTTCTGGGCTCTGTTTTATAATTAGTAATTGACATGTGTGATACATCCCAACTCCCAAGTTTTTTTTTTCATATTAATGGTTGATTTGCAGATAGTAACTTCGGTAAAAATATGCCACAAAACACTATTTGTGGGTAAAATTTAATTAAAATTGAAGATGGATATAATTATTTTATCACTTTTACATGTTTCAAGGCTTTTTATTTTATATTTTTATTACCAAAATTAATATGTTAGAGTTTACCCTTATGGTACTATTGGCAATGCCTCATATACTGTATGAAGTTCTCCCATCTGTAATTCCACTCTCATTACCCCCACATTTCTTTGGTTAATTTGGGTTTCATGTTTCCATTTATGTGATTTGATGCATTTTAAACAATCATACTATCCATTTTATCAATAACTCATGAGTATCTTGTATGTTATTACCATATCCCCTCCGAGCCATTTTTTGTCTTTTATTGTTGTGAGAGTTAAGATAGTTCTTAAAGCTTAGTTTAATAACTTTTTCTTTATCTCAGGATTAGCCTGCTAACAAGTCTCTGCAATTTAAGATGTCTCATGTAATTATCTGTTTGTAGCTAGAGGAGCAGAGCTATGTTCATGGTGTCTCATCTTCAGTAATTTGCTAATCATGTAATTTTTTTTCAAATCTGAAGTGGTTGACAATATGTTGATTCCAAAATGGCGTTGCTCTCACCAGTATGGTATAGGTCTTGCATATTATATGTTGAGAATGGTAAAAAGCTGTTACAGTTGCCAACTTTGTATATACAATCTTCCATTAGGGGAACCTTTGATGATAGGATCAGTGTATTGCCCACTTCTAGGTCCTTCACCCACTCCTGACATTAATAGCTGCTTCTTGCTACTACTCTCTTGCTTCTTGCTACTGCTCTTCATTTTCCTTTCAGTATTATCACCTTGAATTTTTGCAGTGATTTTTATATTTATTCTTCTCATTAGCTTCACATCATATGAAAACATCTAGAGTACATTGTTGGTCTCTTCAGGTAGGTCAGTCACATACGTATATCAAGAACAATATGGGCCCAAGAACTGTTCCTTAACCCTTTGACTGTCAGAGGCCCCTTTCTGAAACTGTCATTCTGTTGCAAAATTTTGGAAAAAAAAAAAATTATTTTATCTTATGAAATGATAGAGAATCTTTTCCTGATGGCAATGACACCAAAAGTACGAAATTTGATGGAAAACTTACGGAATTACGCTCTCGCAAAGTTAGCGATGTCAGCAATATATATGCATCGACAATTTCGCCGAATTTGAGCCCTATTTTTGGCCAATTCCATTGTTACAGTCGACCAAACTCATAGCTATTTCTTTAGAACTCCATTTGTTCTATCGATTGAGTACAAGAAACCACCAATTTACCGATTTCAACTACCCAATAAAGTGGTCAGAAATTGTCAATTTTGCCAATTTCATGCAAAATAAAAAAGATGTCAATTTCAAAATAGGGTCCAGAATAAACAATGCAGACATTCCTGGCACTAAAATAAGATGTTATCTGTTCATTAGTCACGTCTTTAGGCCCCTCTTGATTTTTTATTCACTCAAAAAATAGAAGATTTATTGTTATGCAGACTATTGCTTTATTGTAAAAATGGTATAAATAATATCTGTGCACTTGTGAAAGAATATTAGACTCACCAGTTGATGTGTATTGGACGCATGGCGTGATTTGTTAACTCTTGAACATTGGCAAAAATTGAACATTTCTGCTACTTTGAGCTCAATTTCAAGATTGTTTTCTTCATGAAACTAATCAAAATCATCTCTATTCCAGTAATATGTTTTCCATTCTATCAAATGAGACCACGAAAAAAAGAATACAAGCATAAATACTATATGAAAATACACCTGAAATTCGGCGTTTTAATCCAAAAAAACGGTCAGAGTTTTTTTTTTTTCTCATTATGCACTGTGTGCTGTAGGATTTTTTTTATACCACGCATACTGACCACACAGACCCATTCTCTCATATGTGGGCCTACCAGCTTTCTCCCGTTTGATTTGAAGCCGCTAGAATTTGTGAGTATATATACGTCTGAAACACTGGCTCGTAAGACGTATATATACGACCGAAACAGTCAAAGGGTTAAAGATCCCTGTTATTTCTTCACTGGTCAGATATATCTCTCACCATAGCAATGTGTTTTAAAATTTAATGAGGTACTGGAGTTTACCTGGAGAGAATTCCAGGGGTCAACGCCCCCACGGTCCGGTCTGTGACCAGGCCTCATGTTGGACCAGAGCCTGATCAACCAGGCTGTTACTGCTGGCCACATGCAGTCCAACGTACGAACCACAGCCTAGCTGGTCAGGTACCGACTTTAGGTGCCTGTCCAGTGCCTGCTTGAAGACAGCCAGGGGTTTGTTGGTAATCCCCCTGATGTATGCTGGGAGGCAGTTGAACAATCTTGGGCCCCTGACACTTATTGTGTTGTCCCTCAATGTGCTAGTTTAACCCTTTCAGGGTTTTTGATGTGTTAGTACGTCTTACGCACCAGGGTTATTGACGTATTAGTACGCATAAATTCTAGCTCCCTCAAATCAAGCGGGGAAAAGGCTGGTAGGCCTAGATGTGAGAGAATGGGTCTGCGCAGTCAGTGTGTACAGAATAAAAAAAATCCTGCACCACACAGTGCATAATGAGGAAAAAAAAACTCTGACCGTGTTTTTGGTTTAAAACAGCGACTTTGCAGTCTATTTTCGTATGGTATTTATGGTTGTATTCTCGTTTTCTTGGTCTCATTTGATAGAATGGAAGATATATTACAGAAATAGAGATAATTTTGATTGGTTTCACGATGACAAGTATATATTGAAATTGAGCGCAAATTAGCGAAAATGTTCGATTTTTGCCGATGTTCAAGAGTAAACAAATCATGCCACGCATCCAATACACATCAACTGGTGAGTCTAAAATGCTTGCACAAGTGCGCTGATATTATTTATACCGTTTTTACAATGATGCAGTAATATACATAACAGAAAATCTTCTATTATTTGTGAGAATAAAAATTCAAAATGGAAAGTAAAAGTAATGTAAGAGGGGCCTGGACACGTGACAAATGAACAGATAAAATGTTATTTTAGTGCCAGGAATGTCTGTCTTGTTTATTCTGGACCCTATTTTGAAATTGGCATCTTTTGAAATTTGTGTGAAATTGGCCAAATTGCCAATTTCTGACCACTTTATTGGGTAGTTGAAATAGGTAAATTGGCATTTTTTTGTACTCAATCGATAGAACAAATAGAATTCTAGTGAAATAGCTATGATTTTAGTAGACTGAAACATTGGAATTGGCCGAAAATAGGGCTCAAAGTGGGCGAAATCGCCGATGCGTAAATATCGTTGATACCACTAACTTTGCGAGAGCATAATTCCATTAGTTTTCCATCAAAGTTCATACTTTTGGTGTCATTATGATCAGAAAAAGATTCTCTATCATTTCACAAGATTTTTTTTTTTCCCCCCGAAAATTTTTCAACCCTGAGAACGAGTTAAGGATCGGGGGTCTCGACCCGGAAAGGAATAACAAGTAACTTACTGGTCCGTCCCGTAGTTCTATGGCTTTGAAGCCTTGGTCGAAGCCATAGTTCTACGCCATGAGCTCAGCTCACTCATATAAGCCGTGAGCGGTAAATTTGGGCCCAGATATGAGAGACTGGATCTGTGTGGTAAGTGTGCACCATATATGACAAATCCTGCAGCTTGCAGTGCATAATAAGAAAAAACTGCGACCATGATTTTGGATTAAAATGGCGACTTTGCTGTGTATTTTCATATGTTTTTTATGGTTGTATTTGCAGTTTCTTGGTCTCTTTTGATAGAATGGGAGATATATTACAGAAGTAAAGATGATTTTGATTGGTTTTAGTAGTAAAAATAGCTTGAAATTGAGCTCAAAGTAGCGGAAATGTTTGATTTTTGCCGATATTCAAGAGTAAACAAATGACGTCCTGCATCCAATACGCGTCAACTGGTGGGTCTAATATACACTTGTTGCGAGGGGTTTCTTTCGTAGATTGGGTAGGATATAAAGACGTACTTGGGTGGTTACAGTATATTGGAGTCGATATATATATGGGAGTCACTCAGAGAGTAGCCTGGTTCGTCTCTACTCTATGCCTAATCGGATGGTACTGGCACTGCCCCAAGCAGGGCTCAAGGCATTCAAAAGGGGTGACCTTTGACATAGGGCTAACGGTTGATCACGTGAGCAATGTATGGTACAGTAACGGTTATAAGCTATGAACTATCACTGAGCCTACAGTGACAGCTCGGCTACGGTATGTATGTCATCTCGACATACATCTATACAAACTAAGGACAACAGGCGTACGACTCTGAGCTGATTCTATACAATGTCAAAGTACACAACAGTTGAACATTATACATATACTACACATGGATAATTATTGTGACGTAAAACAATCTACAGTACTATATGATATATCTTGATACATAGAGAATTAATGATTTAATGCGCTCATTACTAAAAGTCATGATAAAAGAGATAAAAAAATTTTCGATCGATCGAACCTGTCTTCATGTGATCTACGAATTCTGAGGAAATATATTTACAAGAAGGTAGTGATTAACAGACAAGGTAGATCTGGTGCACTCAAATCTATACTGTTAAATCTCAGAATACGGAGAGAACGTGAACACATAAAAAAAAAATTTCTTTGAATAACACTAAGTTGATATTATAACACACAGTTGTAATACACTTTCTACATTATTTATCTATACAGGTTATTTACATTTAACCCCAACTCTGCTAGGCTGAGATTGATATAGGCTGAATGATGATCATCTCTGGGTGGATCAAACTCTGTTACGATAGGTAACTCAATTTCTGATTGAGAAGGATCTACACTGGTATCCACAAATGATACTTGAGGATTTCTCAACACTTGTCGTGTACGTAGGGAATAACGACATTCAGATTGATCATCTGACTGATCATTAGAGGTAGAGGGTACAGCAACAGGAGAATTATCAGATTCTTTCTCGCTTGTCTGGTTGTCAGGGTTGTCAGGGATCTCGTCATCATCGCATACGAATTTCATATGATCTAAATGCGATTCTTTAAACTGACCTGTACTAATTTCTCTAACTTTATACTTATTGCCATTAATATGTTCTACTACTCTGTAAGGACCGACAAACTTTTGATCGAATTTTGGCATTGCTGAAGTTTTGTTAAAGTTAGCCAACATAACTCTCGAACCCACTTTAACTTTGGTCGGTTTGGATCGAGTATTAGTTACTCTAGTAAATTCTGCTGTTGACTTATGAAGTGTTTCACGAATTCGTCTGAAAACACTGAGCTTGACTGGTATGAACTGCTATGAAATCATCAGGATTGTAAGTCGGTTTCGGATTAGAATACAGTGGTCCCTCGGTTTTCGTGCATCTCCAAACTCGAACATTTATGTAAGTGTATTTTCGTAAGTGCTGTTGCAAGTGTATTTTTGGGGGTCTGAAATAGAGTAACCTACGTGACATTATTTCTTAAGGAAGTAAATTCGTTCGGTAATGGCACTTGAGCAGCATTCTGGAACGAATTTTCGGCGAAAACCGAGGGATCACTGTATAACAGCTCATAAGGCAAACGCTTATCAACACCGTACAATGCATAATGTGGGGTGTCACCTATGGAAGCATTATAAGCAGAATTTATTGCACACTGAACATCAGGAATGACTTCATCCCAGGTGGCACTATTGGGATTAATAGTTGCTCTCAAGACGTCAAGGACTTTCTTATTCGTTCTTTCCGCTAAACCATTACTGGCAGGATGGTGCGGAACAATGGTTGATTTAGTACTCTTATACAAAGAACACAAGTTTTCTAGGATCTCATTACAAAATTCACCTCCATTATCTGTTATTAGGGACTTAGGAGTTTTATGTCTGCAGATTATACGTTCCTTGAACGCTTTTGCTACTGTCTCAGCAGTCTTATCTGCAATAGGCACTAACTCACAATATCTGGTAAAATGATCGACCATCACAAACAGATGTTTGTTTCCTTGGAGGGAACATTGGAAATTAGTCAACAGATCTAGTGCAACTCTTTCCCATGGCTCGCTAGTAGTAGGAAAGATTTGGATTGGATTAGGACCAGTAACATTACCTTTATGTTTCATACAGACACTACATTTCTTAACATACTCAGTAATATCAGTGGACATACGAGGCCAAAAGTATTTCAATCTGGCTTGTTTCACAGAACGATCCATACCAGGGTGTGCAACACCTGGTACATTGTGAACTAGCTGCAAGGCTACTTTCACTAGTGACTGTGGAATTACTAACTGGTATACCCTTCTGCTAGGAGTACCCAGCTCTGAAGTATGATACAGTAATTCTTGGTTCATAACAAAGTCACTGATGGGTGCTGGTGGCTTCACAGTAAGAATAAGATCTTCCTGGAGTAGGAATCGAATCACACCAGACCACATGGATCTGTTCTTTGGGCAGTCTTTACATCCTCAGCACTAAATGGAGGATCAGCAGTTATTACACTGACATGACGCGATAAAGCATCAGCAACTACATATGATTTGCCAGGTAAATGTTCAAAGGTGGGGTTGAACTCTTGGATAGTCAAGGACCATCTGGCTAGTCTTCCAGTAGGTTGTTTATTCTGGAATAAGGGTATCAATGGGGCATGATCTGTCAAGACATGAACAGAGTACAGTGGTACCTCGGTTAACGATATTTTTTCGTTCCAGAATGCTGTTCAAGTGCCATTACCAAACGAATTTATCCCCATAAGGAATAATGTAAAATAGACTAGTCCTTTTAGACCCACAAAAATACACTTACAAAAGCATTTAAAAAAATAAACTTACATAAAAGGACGAGTTTGGTGACCATCGTTAACCGAGGTACCACTGTACTGATATATGATGTCTCGGAAGTGCTTTAAAGACCATACTATCGCTAAAGCTTCTTGCTCAGTAACTGTATAATTACGTTCAGCTTTAGTAAGGACTTGGCTAGCAAATGCAACTGCGTTGTACTTGCTACCGGTCTTTTGTGCAAGGACTGCACCAATGCCAATTGAACTAGCATCAGTGGTCAGGTAGAAAGGCTGTGAAAAATCTGGAAATTTCAAAATAGGAGCAGATGTTAGCTTTTCTTTGAGAGTTTGGAATGCTTTTTCTTGACGGAACTTCCAAACAAAAGGAGCATCTTTCTTAAGCAACTCAGTTAGAGGAGCTGCTATTGAAGAAAAATTAGCAATGAATGATCTATAAAAACCTGCTAAGCCCACAAAGGATCTTACGGCATCAGCAGTTTTGGGAGATGGAAAATTTAATACTGCAGTTACTTTACTTTGGTCAGTCGTAACCCCTCTAGGAGTTACTACGTGACCAAGAAACTTGATTTCTGATCTGAAAAATTGACATTTGGACAGTTTGATCTTTAAATTGGCTTCTTCAAGCTTACCAAGTACTACGTCAAGTCTTTTTAAGTGCGTATCAATGTCTTGTGACATGACAATCACATCATCTAAGTACACCATAAGTGCGTTACCTATGAGACCTCTAAAGATATTGGTCATGAGCCTCGAGAATGTGATAGGTGATGATCTTAATTCGAAGGCCATATGGAGGAAGTGAAAATGACCTGTTGGAGGGGAGAATGCGGTGAGCTCTTGGCTTTCCTCGTGAAGAGGGACTTGCCAAAACTCTTGTAACAAGTCTAGGGTCGAGAAAACTTTGTTATCTCGGATGTTATGTAAAAGATCACCAAGTACAGGAAGTGGGAAGCAATCTGGAATCGTTTTCACATTTAACTTCCTAAAGTCAATCACTGGGCGCCAAGTACCTTCCTTCTTTGGTACTAAGATCAGGGGCGCATTCCAAGGGGAATTACTAGGTGCGATAACACCATCGTCAAGCATCTGGTTGATTAATTCCTCTGCAACAGCAACTTGTGAATGCGGCATTCTGTACGCAGGTACATAAATTGGTCTAGTACCAGGTTCGAGTGGAATACGATGGGACAATAAGTTCGTTATACCCATCTTCTCACCTGGTAAGGCAATGGCTTTACGACGTTTGTTCAACAGATTCAACAAACGTGTGACTTCATCTGGGAAGTCAGTAGGAGCTAAGTCTTTCTCTTCTACTGGTGGAATGGATTGATCCAGTGAAGTGGATGGATCTTCCCCGGTTGAAATAGCACCGACCCACTGGTCAGGTGACAACTCATCCCCAACCCGGACAGGGTAAGGATAGTGAACAAGGTCAACAATATTTGTATTTGCTTGGAGCCGAACACTATGACCGGAAGTATTGGCAAGGAAGAAATGGATCTTCCGATCTCTTACGACATGTAAGGATGGCTCGACAAACAAACCCTTCACTTTACAGGAATCACTGTCAACTAGAACGTTATCACCATCTGGAACATGAGGGACAACAACAGACACTCTAGTGAGGGCACTAGCTGCTACAGAAACTTCTTTCTGCAAACGGCATGTGACGTCAACAAGAGATGGCATTACTAGTTTCAAATAATCGTTTTCCGACAAGACGTCCCCTGTGGAGAAACTACAGTGGTCCCTCGGTTTTCGCCGAAAATTCGTTCCAGAATGCTGCTCAAGTGCCATTACCGAACGAATTTACTTCCTTAAGAAATAATGTCACGTAGGTTAGTCTATTTCAGACCCCCAAAAATACACTTGCAACAGCACTTACGAAAATACACTTACATAAATGTTCGAGTTTGGAGATGCACGAAAACCGAGGGACCACTGTACTACTTGAGCTAGTAGGCATTGCAGAGATAGGCTCAGCACTCAAGGTAGTCTGAGGTTCCTCGGACACCTGAGGCAACTGGACGCTATCTTGCATGACTGAAGGTGGAGGTGAAACATAGCCAGTGACAGGATTATCAGTGCCTGACCGCTTGGGTACGCTACTGGAAAATGTATTGGCCTGGAAGGACTTAATCCGAACTTTGTACTCTTCGGCTGTATGGCAGATCTCGGAACCAAGTTGGTAACCCCAAAATGATACGATTAAGTCGTCAATTTGTGCATGCCATCGGTAAGGATCAAGCACAATACGTAAATCGTGCATGGAAGCAAATCCCAGTAGGATATCACTAGGAAAATTAATCTTGTCAACAAGGAAGGAAGCCGTAAAATCTCTACCCCGGATAGTAAAGGTAAGAGACGCAGACTAGAACCGGCCACACCACTAAGGGATGACACATGAGTTGGTTCTATGAAAAGGACACGTCGTAACTTCTTATCCTTAAATAAACTAGACCTTATAATGTTGACTTGCACTCCCGAGTCCATGAACACATAACCGGGTGCATTAAGAACAGATGCTTGTACAAGGGGACCTATTTTTGCATTGGAATTTATATGCAAACAAGAAGGAAGGTTTTCATCAGGGATATTTTCATCAGAGAAGTTTTCATCAGAGAAGGTTTGTTCAACGTCATCCCCAAAAACATCTTCGTCAAAGACATGTGAAGCAACATCATCGATGAGACATTCTTCTTCAAGACTGCTTAAGGCATTGAAGGAATTACTAACGGGGATGGAGTATTCATTATCACCTACTGTCACCACTGGTCGGGTTGACTGGGGCGCTCGAATTCCCCCGAATTGGGAAAAGAAGCTTGGGTCTGGTTATTAGCTGTGGAACCACAACCTCTATTTCCTCTCCTGGTTCTGCAGTAGGAACGACCACGGAAAGACCTTGCCATGAGGTTATATAGAGCATTGCATGCAGATGTGTCATGACCATGGATTCTATGATACAGTATGGCAAGTCTGCTTGGTAGTCATCTGTACGACGCTTCTTAGGGTTACTGTCAGGACAATTAACTGCAATATGGCCACGGTAACCGCAGTTGTAACAAATTCTCTGACTATGAGAACTGAACTTACTATAAACACTACGAGGTTTATACTGACTTGGGGCACTAGCCTTGACTAATTTCTGTGATGGTTTATTCTGATCGGGCGCTGTGGCACAAATGAGGGGCTGTGCTGCATGAGGTAGAGTTACAAAGTTAGCTTGGACACATGGAAAAGTGCCTTGGGGACACAAGGAATGGGCAAGACTAAAAACTTTAAGCAGCTTCATCTCCGCAGTCGGAGGATTCGCATCATAAGCACATATGGAAGCACGTGGCAACAGTTCTTTGATTGCTCCAAAGGCAGCTATTTTAGCAAATATTTCTGCATGCTCTTTAGCTTTTTCAGGTGCAAATGTTGAGGACTTAACAGCAGAGACAAAGGACGTGAAAAGAATGTCTAATCGAGACGCAAAGGAGCTCAATGATTCACCAGGCACGATTGTTGCATTCACTAATTCACGAAGAACTTTAAAAGGATCAGTTGGTGATTCTGGCACTAGAAAAGAATGAATCGCCTCCTCATATTCTGACCACTTAGTAAGGCCTTTGAAATCCTGCATTGCAAGGAGGTCAACAACCTGACTTGCAGCAGGGGACCGATGAAGCGCTTCTGTCTCAAGTCGGATAAGGTATTCCTCAGAAGGAGGATCTTTTGTGAGGGCAGAGGCCCGTGAACGAACGGCAGCAAACCATGCATCAAGGTGTTTTTCATGGCCATTGAACAGTGGCAAGGCATCAGAATCATGAGGAAAACTATAGGGACTCTGTATCTGAGTTGGTCTAGCAGTCGCTAAGTAACTATGAGGAGTGTCTGCAGGGACATTTTGAACATTAGAAGACTGAATGCCGTCATTTTCTACAGTACTTGGAGATATGGGAGACATAATTGCAAAGAATTTGCACAAAAACTAATGCAGGTAAAATTGAGAATGATAAAATATTCACAGTAACACAATTAGTTAAAAGTGAAAATAAAAAGTCATGGAACTAGGTGCAAGAAGAATTAAAATATTTAAGGTACACTGCATGAGAAGTGACAACTCACTGAATTGCACTGTAGAAAATAAAGAATTACTTGAAAATTGCAATGAAAGGCAATATTACTTCACTATGAATTAACTGCAAAAAGTGAGCTGTCTCTACTTTGGAATTCAATCAAAAAAAAATATTATATGAAGAAATTGTAAATCAATGCAAAGTGGAAATACAAATACTGTATAGAAAAATTATGAGAGCAAATCAATCACTTCTGGAGAATAATTTTAAAATGTAATCAAGTTGCAGAAACAAATTAATGTAGTAAATGAAAAAGTAATGTTGCACTGGGCACAAATAGATTGAACACTTTAACTCTTAGTTCAATTAAAGTAACTACAGTAGACCGTCATTTAGCACGAGATTATGTTATACGTTATGGGTATTGCACGATTGAAGAATTGCGGCACATTATTATCTAACACAACGTAAAAATGATATTACACGGTTCACAGGAGTGGAAAAATTTTTGAACGCACGGTAGCCCGCGGTGGGTTAAACCATTGAGTCAGTGGGGGTCCTACTGAGGGTGGCTGTGAGCCACATCAAGTGTTTAATGCTGACGAGAGAAGTGTTTTCTGGAAGAAAATGCCAACATAAACTTATATCAGTCACCAAGAGAAAAGTGCACCAGGCTTCAAGACAGCAAAGGATCGCTTCACCTTGCTCCTTTTCGGTAATGCATCAGGTGATTTCAAGTGTAAGCCCAATCCTTGTGCTTAGAGGAAAAGGGAATTTGTTTTTCCTTCCTGCAAACTGTAAGTAAGTTTATTCAGATACATGGGGCCAGGAGCTGAGTCTCGACCCCTGCAACCACAATTAGGTAAGTACAGTTACATTGATTATCATACATAGCAGCATATGTGTAGAGAACCTAGGATAACCCAAAAAAAGTCAGACAATGGAAATAAGTCACTCTGACTTTTTTGGGTTATCCTAGGTTCTCTACACATATGCTGCTATGTATGATAATCAATGTAACTGTATCTGTGTATACCTGAATAAACTTACTTACAGTTTGCGGGAAGGAAAAACAAATAACCATTCCCACAAGCAGCCTTGTTGTTGTTGTTCAGCGGACACCACCGGCATTCCCTAGCCACCCCGGATCCCACCATCCCAGCATTCGTACGTATTTCATACGCGTCAAAAAAAAAAAGTCCTCTGCTACAAGCCAGCTGTGTTTGTGAAGAATGAGAGTGAATTGTGTTTTGATCTTGAATTAACGAAGAAAACAAAGATATTAGACAAGACATAACCCGTGGCCGTAATGAAGTGTTACTTTGTACACACAAAAAGATGTAAACACAAGTTTGTGTGACTGACTGACTGACTGACTTGACTGACTGACTTGACTGACTTACTGACTTACTGACTGAATGACTTGACTGACTTACTGACTGAATGACTTGACTGACTTACTGAATGACTTGACTGACTTACTGAATGACTTGACTGACTTACTGAATGACTTGACTGACTTATTGAATGACTTGACTGACTTACTGAATGACTTACTGAATGACTTGACTGACTTACTGAATGACTTGACTGACTGACTTACTGATTGACTGTACACTAAGTCTCACGGCCGTGGAACCACTCACTAACCCAGGGGCTTTTGTCACAATAAGCCACAGGAATGATGAATATCACTCTGACAATAGTCCAACTGGTAGCACAAAGCAATTGGAGACAATTCTTCAAGAACTGGCTTTTCTTGAAGACGTACTGGCTTACTTGAACAGCTGGCTTGCTTGCCTGAAGAAGCTGGCTTAAGCCCTCTAGACTGGTGGACTTGAATGCTTGTACTTGCACACAGCAGTGAGACGCAGGATGGATGACAAGAGACAGATTGGATGACTGCAGGCTTGGTGATAACTCGGCTCTCTCCCATAAGCTGGCTTACTTGTTGGCTTAATTGCAAAACCGAGATCAACTCTTCGAAGGTTTACTTGCAATTAGAAGCCAGAAAACTTGAGAAACTGGTTCAGCAGAGGCTTGGATGATGACGTCACACTGGCTGATGGTAGAAGTGGCGGTTAAACGGTTGAGACACTGGAGGCCTCACACACCGGCTCTTATCTCCTTAAATATGCGTAAATACCCAAAATCCATGCCCACAAGCTGCCACCATTTGTTGCGAGGGGTTTCTTTCGTAGATTGGGTAGGATATAAAGACGTACTTGGGGTGGTTACAGTATATTGGAGTTGATATATATATGGGAGTCACTCAGAGAGTAGCCTGGTCCGTCTCTACTCTATGCCTAGTCGGATGGTACTGGCACTGCCCCGAGCAGGGCTCAAGGCGTTCAAAGGGGGTGACCTTTGACATGGGGCTAATGGTTGATCACGTGAGCAGTGTATGGTACAGTAACAGTTATAAGCTATGAACTATCACTGAGCCTACAGTGACACATTCACGAATGTGCTGAGATTATTTATACAAATATTACAATATTGCATAACAGTAAATCTATTTTTTTGGTGTAAATAAGAATTCTTTATGCGAATAAAAAATAAGAATGGAATTCATCTGTAAATCCTGTAAATTCGCGATAGTGTAATTTCATAAATTTTCCATCAAATTTCATACTTTTTGTTTTATTACCTTCAGAAAAAAGGTTCTCTACCATTTCATAAGAAAAATAATTTTTTTTTTAAATTATTGTACCCTGTGGACAAGGCATAGAACTACAGCTTTGACTCCTCAATGGGTTAAACTTGTTTACTCTACTTTTGGCTGGAATTTTTTTTTCTGTGCAGCCAAAAAAAAGTTTGAAATTTATTTACTCTTTCATATTCCACCTCTAGCAATTTTTATTGTATAAGTTCTTTTTTTGTATCTACAGTAGACCCTCACATTACAGTGGTACCTCGAGTTACAATATTTTTTCGTTCGAGAATGCTGTTCAAGTGCCATTACCAAACGAATTTATCCCCATAAGGAATAATGTAAAATAGACTAGTCCTTTTACACCCCCAAAAATATACTTACAAAAGCATTTAAAAAATAAACTTACATAAAAGGGCAATTTTGGGGACCATCGTAACTCGAGGTACCACTGTACTTGGATTTATTTGGCACATTTTCGTTATTACACTATTGAAAAATTGCGGCATGATTTTGTACACCACTTCGTAAAATTAACTTAACACGGTTTGGTTGTGGGAGGGGAAAAAATTTGGAGCATCACCCACGGGATATTTCCCTAGCTCAGGCTGCCGCCTGGCTGTGGGTGAGACCACTGTCTCCGCAGGGCTGCAACGGGCTTCAAGGCAACAAAGGATAGCTTCACCTTGCTCCTTTTCGTAATGCGTCAGGTGATTTCAAGTGAAAACCATGGTTATTTACTGCTCTAAGAATCCTCATGCTTTGAAAGGTGTAGATAAAAACACTTTACCAGTAATTTGGGGGTCAAACCAGTCGGCATGAATGACAGAGGAAATATTTATTGACTGGTTTAAGCATCACTTTATTCTTGAAGTCAAGTTTTACCTGCACTCTTCATTCTTGATAATTCCTGTACTCATCCACAAGCTTTGCTGGATGTGACCCCACATGTAAAAGTTGTATTTTTACCTCCAAATACAACTTCTTTAATACAGCCACTGGATTGGGGAGTTAAGTTATTCAAGTGTAACTACACAAGAAAAGTGATGAAAAACTAGTTGCATCAATGGACTCTGACTCCAACCTGGCCAAAGATCCATTACAGAATTTATGCATACTCCAAGACATGCATTGACTTTAGTACCAGAACCTCAACCATCCACTTCTGCCGACAACCAACACCCCTCCACCTCAGCCTAGTGGGGCCACACCATGCATCTCTTTCTTATCATCTGCACTATCCACGCACACTCAAGCATCCCAGTTTTATAAAGTTTTTCTTCTCTTTTTTACTATTTTCTACAGGAGAAGGGGTTACTAGCCCATTGTTCCCGGCATTTTAGTTGCCTCATAAGACATGCATGGCTTACGGAGGAAAGATTCTTTTCCACTTCCCCATGGAGAATAGAGGAAATAAAGAAGAACAAGAACTATTAAGAAAGAAGAAAAAAAACTGTGATTGGTCATGGTTTACAGCATCTCGATACTTGAATCAGACCTATTAAAAACCCATGAAACAGACCAGGGGGTGTAGGCGGTCCTTATCTGTCCTCAGGAAAATTGGCAAAATTGAATATTTTCGCTACTTTGAGCTCAATTTCCAGCTACAGTGGTACCTCTACTTACGAGCAGCTCAAAACTTGAACAATTATGTAAGTGTATTTTTGTAGGTGCTTTTGTAAGTGTATTTTTGGGGGTCTGAAATGGACTAACCTACTTGACATTATTTTTTAAGGGAGTAAATTCGTTCGGTAATGGCACTTGAGCAGGCTTCTGGAATGAATTTTGCTCGTTACTCGGGGGTCCACTGTATTTCTTATGGGGAAAATAGATTCGGATTACATTATTTTCGGTTTAAGTTAAGCCCTCTGGAACGGATTAATCACATAATCCGGGGGTCCACTGTAGTATCTTTGCAGTTGGTATGGTTTATTTCACTTGGAAAGAGTGAACTGCTAATTATTACCGAGTCAGATAGCTTATCTTGCTCAGTTTTATCTTCTTGGTTAGCAAAATATTCGTGAAGCTGGGTATCCATGTTGATCTTCCAGTCCTTGACCGCATCTTCAACCTTCGTGTTTAGGGATGTTATTTGTTCTGTATGGCTGGCTATGACTGTTTGGAGGGTCTTGCCAAGATCAGCCATTCCAGATGACGTAAACTTCTGTTCAAAGCTAACTTAGATTCGTGTTTCTTTAGTGTTGTATGAAGATTCATATTTTCTGTACGAAGATTCATATTATCCACAGTTAGGGTGGTGATGTATGACTTAAGAGTGTCAGGATCGTTTGTCATACCTGAAGGAGTTTCAGATGGGTCAATTCCTACGAAGGTAGTGTGGTGTGAAGGAGAGTCGGTCTTGTTTGGAGTTGATGCTGTCGCGTCGCCTTGGGTGGTGGTTGAGGAGAATGGAGGAGAGTCAGCCATGTTTGTTGTTGTTGTTGATGAGTCGCCTGGGGTGGTGGTGAGGGGGGTGGATGAGGCACCGGCGTCCTGCTGGGTAGTCAATTGGAATAGGCGATTTCTAGGTGATTTCTTGCTGTTCTTGTTGTTGCTTCTTCTGTGATTAGGTCTCATAGTAGTACAGGAGTTGTTGTAGTTAAGACGGAGAAGCTATATTTGTTCATCTGGCAGCGGGCAGTGCTTTGGGTTTGAATGGCAGTCTTCACTTTGATCAGCAATTTTTCGAGTTGGTGGTCTCACTATTGATATTCTTGGGTCATTCTGGGTTCTACGTGCGTTAGTGCAGTTTTTATTTTTTATATTAACACATCGGCCGATTCCCACCAAGGCAGGGTGGCCCGAAAAAGAAAAACTTTCATCATTCACTCCATCACTGTCTTGCCAGAGGGGTGCTTTACACTACAGTTATAAAACTGCAACATTAACACCCCTCCTTCAGAGTGCAGACACTGTACTTCCCATCTCCAGGACTCAAGTCCGGCCTGCCGGTTTCCCTGAATCCCTTCATAAATGTTACTTTGCTCACACTCCAACAGCACGTCAAGTATTAAAAACCATTTGTCTCCATTCACTCCTATCAAATACGCTCACACATGCTTGCTGGAAGTCCAAGCCCCTCGCACACAAAACTCCTTTACTCCCTCCCTAAAACCTTTCCTAGGCCGACCCCTACCCCGCCTTCCCTCCACTACAGATTTATACACTCTCGAAGTCATTTTGTCTCGTTCCATTCTCTCTACATGTCTGAACCACCTCAACAACCCCTCCTCAGCTCTCTGGATAATAGTTTTGGTAATCCCGCACCTCCTCCTAATTTCCAAACTCCGAATTCTCTGCATTATATTCACACCACACATTGACCTCAGACATGACATCTCCACTGCCTCCAGCCTTCTCCTCGTTGCAACATTCATCACCCATGCTTCACACCCATATAAGAGTGTTGGTATAACTATACTCTTATACATTCCCCTCTTTACTTCCATAGACAAAGTTCTTTGTCTCCACAGACTCTGAATGTTTTTACGAGAAAATGTTACTTACAGTGGACCCTCGCTATTCGAACACTCCAAAACTCACCCTTTTATGTAAGTTTATTTTTTTAAGTGCTTTTATAAGTGTATTTTTGGGGGTCTGAAATGGACTCATCTAATTTACATCATTCCTTATGGGAATAAATTCGTTTGGTAACAGCACTTGAACAGCATTCTGGAATGAGGGTGAGTTTTGGAGTGTTTGAATAGCGAGAGTCCACTGTATTCTGAATTCTATGAAATCTGACGACTACGTAATCCGGGGTCCACTGTATATGACATTTAATGCACCTCAGAGTGATTATTATTGTGTATTATTATTATTATTATTATTATTAACCTTTTCAGTGTTGGTCCTGTAATATTACGGCTTGAGAGCCAGTGTCGGTCCCGTAATACTACGCCAAAATTCTAGCTCCTTCAAATCTGGTGGAAGAAAGCTGGTAGGCCTACATATGAAAGAATGGGTCTGCGTGATCAGTGTGCGCAGTATAAAAAATCCTGCAGCACGCAGTCATAATGAGAAAAAAAACTCCGACTTTGTTTTTGGTTTAAAACAGCAATTTTGCAGTCTATTTTCATATGGTATTTATGGTTGTATTCACATTTTCTTGGTCTCATTTGATAGAATGGAAGATATACTACAGAAATGGAGATAATTTTGATTGGTTTCACGATGATAAGTACAGTGAACCCCCGGAGTTCGTGATGCTCCAAACTCGAACAATTATGTAAGTGTATTTTTGTAAGTGCTTTTGTAAGTGTATATTTGGGGGTCTAAAAGAACTAATCTAATTTACATTATTCCTTATGGGAACAAATTCGTTTGGTAGCGGCACTTGAACAGCATTCTGGAACGAATAAATCACGAACACCGGGGGTCCACTGTACACCTTGAAATTGAGCTCAAAGTAGCGGAAATGTTCGATTTTTGCCTATGTTCAAGAGGCCAGTCTAATATGTGGTCACGAATGGGTTGACATACAATTTTTATAATAATGCAGTAGTCTGCATAACAGTAAATCTTCTATTTTTTGTGAGAATAAAAATTCAAAATGGAAAGCAAAAGTAATATAAGAGGGGCCTGGAGACATGACTAATGAACAGAGAAAATGTTATTTTAGTGCCAAGAATGTCTGCCTTGTTTATTTTGGTCCCTATTTTGAAATTGGCATCTTTTGAAATTTGTGTGAAATTGGCCAAATTGCCAATTTCTGAACACTTTATTGGGTAGTTGAAATCAGTAAATGGGCAGTTTCTTGTGCTCAATCGATAGAACAAATGGAGTTCTAGTGAAATAGATATGATTTTAGTCGTCTGGAACAATGGAATTGGCCGAAAATAGGACTCAAAGTGGGCGAAATCGCCGATGCGTATATATAGTTGAGATCGCTAACTTCACGAGCGTAATGTCGTAAGTTTTCCATCAAATTTCATACTTTTGGTGTCATTACCATCGGGAAAAGATTCTCTATCATTTCATAATTTTTTTTTTTTTTTAAATTTTTCGTCACAGAGTGAGTTAAGGGGACCCTTAAGGATCAGGGGTATTAACACTGATAGGGTTAATATGGTGTCCTGAAGACTAATAAGACACTCCTAGTAATTTTAATGTGTACCTGCATGCCAGCATATTGTGTAAGTTTATTTAGGTACAGGTATACATAAGTATAATTATCAGTACCTGGAGTCTACCTGGAGAGAATTCCAGGGGTCAACGCCCCCGTGGCCCGGTCCGTGACCAGGCCTCCTGTTGGACCAGAGCCTGATCAACCAGGCTGTTACTGCTGGCCGCACGCAGTCCAACGTACGAACCACAGCCCGGCTGGTCAGGTACCGACTTTAGGTGCCTGTCCAGTGCCTGCTTGAAGACAGCCAGGGGTTTGTTGGCAATCCCCTGATGTATGCTGGGAGGCAGTTGAACAATCTTGGGCCCCTGACACTTATTTTGTTGTCCCTCAACGTGCTAGTGGCACCCCTGCTCTTCATTGGGGGATGTTACATCGCCTGCCGAGTCTTTTGCTTTCGTAGGGAGTGATTTTTGTGTGCAAGTTTGGTACTAAATCCTCGAGAATTTTCCATGTGTATATAATAATGTATCTCTCCCGCCTGCGTTCTAGAGAGTACAGGTTTAGGAACTTCAAGCGTTCCCAGTAATTGAGGTGGTTTATTGCAGTTATGCGTGCGGTGAAGGTTCTCTGCACATTTTCAAGGTCAGCAATTTCACCCGCCTTGAAAGGTGCCGTTAGTGTGCAGCAATATTCTAGCCTAGATAGAACAAGCGATCTGTAGAGTGTCAACATGGGCTTGGCATCCCTGGTTTTGAAGGTTCTCATTATCCATCCTGTCATTTTCTGAGCAGATGCAATTGCTACTTTGTTATGGTCCTTGAAGGTGAGATCCTCTGACATGATCACTCCCAGGTCTTTGACATTAGTTTTCGCTCTATTGTGTGGTTGGAATTAGTTTTGTATATGAGATTTTAATTTCTTCACATTTTCCTATCTGAGTAATTGAAATTTCTCATCATTAATTTTATATTTTTTTCTGCAGCCCATTTAAAGATTTGGTTTATGTCTGTTTGGGAGTCTAGCCTGTCTTCAACGGTGGACACTGTCATCAGTTTGGGGTGTCATCTGCAAGGAAGACACAGCACTGTTTTATACCCCCTGTCAATATCTGTTTGAGGATGGGGAATAGGATGGGAGCAAGTACTGTGCCTTTAAACAGGTTTTCACAGTAGCTGCCCAGACTTTACTCTGTTGACTACTACTCTTTGTGTTCTACATGTTAGGAAATTATGATCCATCTACAATTTTCCTGTTATTCCTTTATCACGCATTTTTGTGTTTTCCCCATGGTCACACTTGTCAAAGGTTTTTTGCAAAATCTGTGTATAAAACATCTGCATTCTGTTTTTTTCCCAGAGCATCCAGGACCTTGTCGTAGTGGCCCAGTAGTTGGGACAGACAGGGGGCCTGCTCTAAACCCATGCTGCCCTGGGTTGTGCAGTATAATCCCCTTATTTGCTAAAATTGTACTTATCTTTTATCCTATTCTCCAACTCCTAAAATTTTATTTCAAGCTTTTTAATATTAATAAATTTTACTCTTTTAAATATTATACACTTTAGCACTTATTTCTCCTTTAATAGTTAACTTTGATTTTCATTATATTGCCTTTAATAAATTCTATAATCACAACTAGTGAATACTGAATCTTAATATTTGTTCCATTATAACACTACTAATCATAATAATTTTCCCAAACCCTTCTATTAGCTAGTTAAATAATAAATCAATTCACTGTAAAGATATATCCTAAACCTCGTGACTTCTGTTCAAAAATGTGTTAATCCAATAGCTAGTAAAATAAATTGATCAGATATCATATCTTTAAGTTTGCATTATTCATTCTTCTTTAAATCTTTTTGAATCACACTCATATATAAACTTTGTTTAATTAATTAACTAACTCAGGTGCAACTCAGGGGCATAGTTTTTGATTCTTATTAGCTGTAAATTGCTACCTTAGCTCATTTTTTTATTTTTGTAAACATATCCAACTCCCAAATCCGTGCCAAGAAATCCTTTTGCATTGTCCTATTCTTAAGTCTACTTGCGTTGTTCTATTTTTTAAATTTAATTATAGAATCACACTAAATCTTATGATTCCAAACATTGATCCATACCAACCTTCTATTAAATGACTTACATGAAACCCAACAACAACGTCATTACTAAAAGCAGAACGGCTAAAACACTCCAAACCAACAATAATATAACTATCTTTTAACACAATGTCAGATCTTTTAAACAAACATTTTTATGCCCAACTGCATTATTAACCCTTTCGGGGGCGGTGCCGTACTAGTCGTTTACGAGCAGGGGGTTTGGGGCCGGTTATCGCCCAAATTCTAGCGGGCCCCAATATAAGCAGA
>WNWK01024422.1:0-29777 GCA_009830355.1 Cherax destructor
AGAAACACGTTCACACTTACAAAACTACAAGAAAATTGGCACTTGCTAATTACCTTGAGCATGAGAGAAACGAGCCTGCAGCTTGCTAATTACCTTGAACATGGGAGAACACAGCCTACAGCTTGCTAATTACCTAGAGCATGGAAGAACACGCCTGCAGCTTGCTAATTATCTAGAGCATTGGAGAACACAGCTTGCAGCTTGCTAATTACCTAGAACATGGAAGAACACATCTTGCAGCTTGCTAATTACCAAGAGCATGGAGAACACAGCCTGCAGCTTGCTAATTACCAAGAGCATGTGAAGAACACAGCCTGCAGCTTTCTAATTACCAAGATCATGGGAGAACACAGCCTGCAGCTTGCTAATTACCTAGAGCATGGAAGAACACAGCCTGCAGCTTGCTAATTACCTTGAACATTGAGAACACAACCTGCAGCTTGCTAATTACCTAGATAATGGAAGAACACAGCCTGCAGCTTGCTAATTACCTAGAGCATGGAAGAACACAGCCTGCAGCTTGCTAATTACCTAGAGCATTGGAGAACACAGCTTGCAGCTTGCTAATTACCTAGAGCATGAAAGAACACAGCCTGCAGCTTGCTAATTACCAAGAGCATGGAAGAACACAGCCTGCAGCTTGCTAATTATCTAGAGCATGGAAGAACACAGCCTGCAGCTTGCTAATTACCAAGAGCATGGAAGAACACAACCTGTAGCTTGCTAATTACCTAGAGCATGGAAGAACACAGCCTGCAGCTTGCTAATTACCAAGAGCATGGGAGAACACAGCCTGCAGCTTGCTAATTACCTAGAACATGTAAGCACACAGCCTGCAGCTTGCTAATTACCTAGAGCATGTAAGAACACAGCCTGTAGCTTGCTAATTACCTAGAGCATGTAAGAACACAGCCTGCAGCTTGCTAATTACCTAGAGCATGTAAGAACACAGCTGCAGCTTGCTAATTACCTAGAGCATGTAAGAACACAGCCTGTAGCTTGCTAATTACCTAGAGCATGTAAGAACACAGCCTGCAGCTTGCTAATTACCTAGAGCATGTAAGAACACAGCCTGTAGCTTGCTAATTACCTAGAGCATGTAAGAACACAGCCTGTAGCTTGCTAATTACCTAGAGCATGTAAGAACACAGCCTGTAGCTTGCTAATTACCTAGAGCATGTAAGAACACAGCCTGTAGCTTGCTAATTACCTAGAGCATGTAAGAACACAGCCTGCAGCTTGCTAATTACCTAGAGCATGTAAGAACACAGCCTGTAGCTTGCTAATTACCTAGAGCATGTAAGAACACAGCCTGTAGCTTGCTAATTACCTAGAGCATGTAAGAACACAGCCTGTAGCTTGCTAATTACCTAGAGCATGTAAGAACAACAGCCTGCAGCTTGCTAATTACCTAGAGCATGTAAGAACACAGCCTGTAGCTTGCTAATTACCTAGAGCATGTAAGAACACAGCCTGCAGCTTGCTAATTACCTAGAGCATGTAAGAACACAGCCTGTAGCTTGCTAATTACCTAGAGCATGTAAGAACACAGCCTGTAGCTTGCTAATTACCTAGAGCATGAACACAGCCTGTAGCTTGCTAATTACCGAGTGTAAGAACACAGCCTGTAGCTTTCACCTTGATGGCCACTTGTGAAAGTTGCATTTGTCATGTACACATCTACCTCAGCTGAACTAACTGCGCAGTATACGAACACAACTCTCTCATAAATATTGCTATCTTCATTCCTGCATCGAATAACAGTAATATATACCACGGAACGGGTGCGGTTTGAACCCATAGCGAGTGAGTCTTAAGGCTCCAGGACAGTGCGTAAGGCACTCGGCCAGTTGGCTACAATAAGATTCATCTAACTAGGTATATTTCAATACACCATTGTTTTATTACGATTTCCTAAGTCATATGAACAGTAATATATTTTTTTTTTATACTGCATTGGCGTCTGGCCACGACCCAGCATGTCAAGAACTCAATCCATGTTAACTTGGCTGGAAGAAAGAAGGAATAAACTCTATCTAGAATAAATAACATTTCGTGCAGTTGTAGTGGTGTGCCAGAATCTCGTCATATGCAAATGTAATTGCTGTGTATCATATTTCATACCATATTACGATGCGTTGTTTTAGCATTATTTTTTTGAGGATTTAATGCGCCTTCTCTATTTCAGTGACTGTAAGTTTTATGCCCATTACCGAAATGCTCTGCACAACTAAATGTCAACCATGTCTGTACAAAAATTGTATTATGCTGAAATAAAATATAATTATTATTATTATTATTATTATTATTATTATTATTATTATTATTATTATTATTATTATTATTATTATTATTATTATTATTATTTCAAGGATTTTTTTATTTAAAGTACAAGTATAACATACACGTAACCCTTTAAAACAAGGGTAGATGTACAATTTATATTTTATAAAGTATAAATTTCAAGCAAGCGTCCCAGAAAACTGGGTCCATGATATACATCGTGCATAAACATTATAAATATAACAATAACTCGACATACGTCCGAGTCACAAGAAATGAAATTCACAATAAGCAACGAGCACATTGATAACAACCAGTGAAATAACCTTCACCATAACAAAATAAAAACCACAAACACACACCTACCTAACAAACCCCCATTACAGTACATCCCTCTGTCATGAGACTCACCTCACCACAATCCATACGATACATGATCCAAACTGCTGATGCCACATGCACAACATACCAACATGAAAAGAAATCAAGTACAATAAAAACCCTAATCACAACTCGTAAGAACAATGGATAATGAAAATACCTGGTACATCTACAAAACAAGAAATCAGTATATACTGTCAGAAAACCAGCAAAACATTATACATAGATAACCAGATCATAATTCATGTACGAAACACATATCGCACAGAAAACACACCAACTCGCCGAGGCTGTATACGCACCTATGCTCAGAGATACAGTTCCCCTACAAAAACTTACACCACTAGCACACACACCTATCACTCTATATACATCATGAGGACCCTACGGGTCTCAAGACCAACATGGCCGTGCCCCGAAACAAACACAAGAGTGACATGAAGACAAAAGACACAGCAAATCCCAAACAGGACAAAATAATCCCTCTCACACACACTTCATGCATACAAGCACATACAACAATCCAGTAATACCCCTCCCCCCACTAGATCCCCCTATGCTAACCAACCTTGACCCCACACGCACAATCAATGGCCCCAGTAATCACAGTCATCGTCACACAAACCCTTCCCCCCCTCCCGGGAGACAAGCCCATGGAAATCCCTGACACACTCATAAAGTCCATAAATCCTTCATGTTGAAGTTTCTGTAACCCACCGGAAAATTCCTCACCCACCTCACCCATATAGGTCCCTATTACCGCACTTCGTCCTATAAAAGGCTGCAGCCAGTGCCATCCGATGTTCCCCTACCCCTTTGTCCCTCATTGACCATGAAATAAAAACAAAATCCGCTACCACATATGCCACTGCTCTCTGAACCTCCACCCCCACCCCACCCACATCCAAACTGAGCACCGTCAACACTGACAATCCCCCCCCCCCCACTAAACAAATCACACGCCCCAACCATTCCCTCACAACACCCAAACGCTCCCCAAAGTATACGACATGAAACGCAGTTTCATCCCCCTATTCTCGACACCCCATCCACCCTAAGGCCTCTGTTACGTAATGCCACTCCCGACGGCAGGATCCCATGGAGAAACTGGAACAATAACTACCTCACACATGGTCGTAAGCACAACCTCCTTAGCCTCCCCCAAATGTCCTTCCAAGCACCGCCGCCGCCTCCCTAGACCTCACCACCTTCTCAATGGCCCTGACCCTCATATGTGTCGGATCCCTAACAAATAGTAAAACCCGTAACATGTCCTCACATTCCCTCAAATCCCGACCTCCCCACCACCTTCTTACATCCTCATGCAGAAGGCCTATCCATCCTCCCCAACCACCCTTGGTACCCTCGCTTCACATAAACACTTTTAATCTGCATTCCAAGGGAATCAACCCCAGCCCACCCTGGCATAATGGGAGCATTACCACCCCCCTTCTTAACCAATCACAAACCGATCCTTAAATAAAACGAAATACCCTACGCAACAACTTCTGAACATCCCCCTGCACCAAAGAGTACATTTCCGCCACGTGCCATATTTTAGTATATAGTAGCACATTAACCACTATTACCCTTTGGTGCAGCATGAGATGTGACGGCCGCAAACCATCTAATCTACCCAACACTCGTTTTACTACGCTTTCAGAATTAACCTCCTCGCATCCCTCATATACACCACACCACAAATCTTCACCCGGTCCACTAAACAGAACCTCCCACTAACATGCCCACCTACCATCCCTTCCCAGTCCCCAATCCCCATGAACTTTGACTTATCCACATTTACTTTCATACCCATTGCCCCCCCAAAAAACATCCACGACCCTCCCTACATGCCCCAATCCCTCCTCCCTCCCCACAAGGATCGTTGTATCATCCACATAACCCACAATGCCTGTACTCCCAACACCCAGATCCACCCCCTTCACCTGCACAGATGCCTCCACTGCCCTATAAAACGGGTCCCAAACACGCAAACAACATTTGTGATAGAGGACAACCCTGACGTAAACCCTACTCATCCAAACCGCTGTCCCACCCTCCCATTCACCTGCACACACATACTCGCTCCCCAGTACAAAGTTCATGCACATCGCACAATGTCCTCACCGAACCCCTGACACCTCCTAATCCTCCACAACGCTTCATGTTCCACACTATCATACGCCGCCTTCCAATCCAACGTTAACACCCCCTCCCCTACTTCCTCTTGCCTACTCTCAATAAACCCCTTAATGACCCCATGCCCCACATACATTGACCTTCCCGGCACCCCATATTGACCCCTAACAATAACCTTATCTATGACCCTTTTCAATATATTGCCTAATATTTTCACAAATAACTTATAGTCTGCACATATAAGTGATATAGTCCTGTAGTCCCTCACTGTCGTCTGACTGTCCCCTTTCAGGACCAAAACCACTATCGCCGTTGCTTGTAAATCCCCCAAAACACTTCATGATATTTAACAACCTTACTGAAAACCCCTTTAAACTCCCCAATGCTGTATATAAAAGTCACTCGGCAATCCGTCTATCCCTGGCACTTTACCCCTACTCATACCCATCAATGCAGTCCATACCTCATCCTCCACGATATCTCCACTCAACCCCTCCCTATCCCCCCCTCTTAAGCCCACATTGCACCCAACCTCCCATATCCCTTAAAGCCTTCTCCTGCATGCCACCACTCCTCATATACAACCCATACCACACACCCACATACCGCCCCATACTTTCTGTTGTTACCAACTCTTGCCCCACCCCATACCCCACCATTCCCTCATGCACACGCAACCCTACCATTTCCGTAGTTTTGAGCCGACACGCCTGCCCAAGCAGGACACACGCCGACAGCCTATTACCCCATACCACCTCCTCCAACCCACCCATTACCCGTACCGCATCAAAACTTTCATTTTGCTAAACCTTGATGTTATCCTTCAACCCTTCTAGTTCCACAACAGGGTATGCCGCACTTCCTCTCTCTCCCATAACAATCCCTTAACTTCCCCTCAAGATACCTGATAAGCCCATATGCAAACTTATTTTCCTCCCTCCCCCATCTAACATAGAATTCCCATATCTTGCACTTAGCAACATTGTCCCACCAAGTCAACAAATCCCCATCCACACTCACATCAGACCACAATCGTTCCCACAAACACGCAAACGTATGCCTCCCCTGCCCCCCATGAAGTAACCGGACATTTAATTTCCAGTAACTCCCATACCTGTGAGGCAGTCCCTCCCACCCCAATTCCACCAAAACCCCTCTGTGGTTTGAGAAAACCACATCCAACACACACACCTTCCGCACTTCTGCTCTCCTAGTCACGTATAACTGGTCCAGCCATGCTCCATATCCCCTTCTCACGAATGTGTGTTCTACTTCCCATACAGCACCCCCCACATCCACCAACCCCACCCCATTTAACAGATCCCCCAGCAAAACTGAACAATACCCTGCCCCCCATGGTTCCACATCCCTACGACGTGTCACACAGTTCCAATCACCACCTACTACCACAATCGCAGGTAGTGATCGCAGGTGATAAACTAACACATCCCTCACAAAATCATTCTTTACCCTACCGTCCCCTTCCGCCAGTCCATAAATGCACACAAAGGTCACCCTATCTCTCCCCCATAATCCATTCACTCTTAATACCCTCCCTTCTCCTCCCTCCTCACTGCAATGAACAACAAACGGGCTAGTCTCCCTGATAAAGATAGCCACACCCCCTTTTAATCTCAAGGAGTGTGCAGCAAAAACATTGTACCCTTCTATCATTAACTTACATCTTGGTTTGTGGTTATGTTCCTGCACAAATACCACGTCTATACTATACCTCACCAAATACTCATGGAACCATTCACGCTTCATCTTGTCACACAAACCATTATTATCACAATGAAACACTTGGAAACCGACAATGGGGTTTTCCTTAGGCACTGGCATGCTCGATCCCCTTTTTCCCAGTACCCTCAGTCACCCCGGACCCTCGTGAACCACCTTTCACGAGCTCTGTCCCTTGGAACCACCAACACCACCCTGGCTATGTCTGCCCATATCTTTTTGCCCGGATGTTGTGCCAGTGTGAGCAAATCGTCTGTGTCAGATTGGGCCACTTCTTCCATGACACACTTTCCTCCACCATGGCCACCTCATGGGAGGCCATTGATATTCACATCCGCCTTCTGGATGCAGCCTCATTGTGGCTGTGACACTTGCCTCAGGCAGTCCATCCGCCACTGTGTCCCTGTCATCTGCCGACTCCAAGTCAGCTGAACCTTCCATACACACCTCACCCGGGTGCTCAAAGGTCCTGCAACACCATAACGATTGTGGCCTCCACATCCCTAGCGTTAGTGGATATCACTCCTCCCACATCTCCAGGTTCCGGTCCCGATGAGCCCGTAACCCCAGTAGAGTCGCACAGCCATCCCTAACTACTCTGACCTGTCAACCTCTGCACTCCAAGCCGTATTCACGAAGTCTTTGCTGTCCCGGTCTTCTCCATCTCCTCACATTGCACTGTAGCCTCCGTTCGACTTCCTGCATTCTTTGGGCTCCTGACATCTACCACACTGCACAGCAACATGGTCATAGACCACGCACACTCTGCAGGTGCGGCATTGCCCAGCGTAGTTTACCATCACTTGAGTCCTGAAGTTGTCCAACTGTTTATAGGATGGGATGGGATGGCGTAATGTCATTTTTAACATAAACATACCCTCCTGCAGACCTTTATACATCCCTTCCACCCACCTTCCCATCGTCGCTGTATGTACTGTTCCGTATCTGTCAAAAACAGCCCTCAAATCAGACTAATCTGCCTCAAAAGGGACGTTTCTAATTTTTACCCAGGTATAGTACCAGGATACATCATAAAGGCACAACCTACTGCTGAATTCGCGTCAATACTGACCTTCTGGAACCTGCCGATGACCTTCTCATATACACTGGTGTTGCGAAGCTCAACGAATATCCTATATGCACCATTTAAAACCACCCTATACAATTCTTCATTCTCAATTACGTAGGTGTCTTATTATGGCAGGCAGTAGAACAGGAGCATTCTGGCCAGACACAGCCCCATGAACCATCTGAATGCACACTGTGTTGACTCGACAGTGACCCATCTGCACCATTTTGTGAAAACGACGATGTCACAAGTCGCCAGTAGAGGCAGGCTGATCGCACGTCCGCTCAACACCAAGGATCAGCTACGAATGTGTTTCCCAAAATTGTATGCGGTAATGCATTCGCTCATTGTAGAAACTCGTAATACTTCAAATCATTTGGGGATTTAATGCCCATATACATAGGTATTTTTCAGTGATTGGCTATAAAATTAATTTTATATATATCCTTGTTTGGCACCATTACCTGAACTTCTAAAGTGGATTGTGTCATCAACAAATTCATAAATTGCATACTGGCTGTTTTTATGGTCCTCACAGTTGCAATAATAGTTTGCAAGTGGAAGAATCTTGCAGAATTTAACTACTGGTTCAGTCCTCTGTCATGTTACAACTCTCCATAGCAAGATTCTTGGACTCTTCCTGCACCAGAATTGGTAGAAAGATTATTCCTTATTTTCTCCATTACATTACCCCCCTAATGTAGGTTCCTTGATGCTGGTGAGGGGATCTTTATTTAGGAAATTGGATCTGTGTTCCAGTTCCATGAATTGAGCCTGAATGTCTTCCATCCCATCCCCAGGCACTGCATAATCCCTACGGGTTTAGTGCTCCCCATAATAATAACACTGTGGCATGCAAAGAGTATATTAAAATTTATTCTGCGTATGTCACATTCCCATATAGGCTGCCTCCCAACCAGCGAACCGGGTGCTAAAGGTTTAATGATCGATAGGGTACCCATTGTTAAAGCTTGGTTCATTGACCAATCACAGGCAAGCCCGCCAAAGCTGAAGCAATGTGGTTCACTTGTGGTAAGTACTGGCAGACTTGCCTAGCTGCTGGTTGAGTACGGTGATCTCTCTCTGGCTTCTGCTTTGCCATCTGTCACTGTGGTGTACACTGTATATAGTTGGTGAAGGCAAAATATACATTATAGTCTACTTCCCATTACGACCAGGTCTCACAGGCCATTCATTACCTGTGTTTATAATAAATACTAATAATCCATTATGCTACTATCCATAGTGGTTATATCCATAAAAACTCAACAAGAAACAGGGAAAGTAAATCAGTTTCTTCTACACATATGCTGCTATGTATGATAATCTATGTAACTGTATTTGTTAATACCTGAATAAACTTACTTATATGTCATCCCAAGTGGAAATGTATTCCCCTAGAATGTTTGAGGGAATACTCATCCAGATATGTGGGTTTCCAAGAAACAACTGAAACCCACTGGTTATACTTTACAAACCTCAGAAATCACGAGAAATCACAGTTATCAGTCTCGCCATCCACTCATTTCCTATCCTCGTATATTCTTACCCCTCCCCTCCCTTTCTCTTCCCTTCCCCCTCCACATCTCTCACCTCTCCCTCATTCCTTTGAATAGATAATTGCGTTGTCTGTGTAATGTTATTCGCGAATTACTTCTCTAATTAGATTTTACCAGCGTAATGAGATCCTAATTTTAGAAAACGGTAAATAATTTATTTTTTATTCCGTATTTTTTGCCATTGCACGTGGTACTCAAATACAATTATAGACCATTGTAAATTTTATGAGCACGTACATTTCCAAAATCTCTCTCTGTCTTCATCAGTGGCCCACTTAATATCTACTTTACAAGTAGTACAGGAAATTTATAGACTCCCTAAAATAAAACATGATATACGTCAAATCCAGAAACAATGTAAGAGTGAGAAAAAAATTAGGGAAAGGATCATAATAGAACACCGAATATACGATATTATGTTATTTATATACTATATTAGACCGGTCCAAATATACATGTTAATTCTAAAACAATGTAATTTTTATTCCATTATATAAGCCTGGTCTGTGTGCCAAAATTTGCACCATTTCACGGATATTTAAAGGTTGCGCAAAAAACTTCATCTCTGGTTTCTCTTTATCGCGGATGACATCGTCTATACCGATTACGTAGTGTCCCTCGAGGTTTCTCAACTGCCTGGCTTCCGACGAGAGGTGACGTGCTTTGTATGTCACAATTCTTTCACCTGAAGCAGAACCTAACAAAATGCTTCAAGAAGTCCTGCGAAGTCTGCTGTGCCAGCTGGACAAGGGCAAGGATCCCTACCCAGCGGTTAGATTCCTGCGTGCGGAAGTTGGAGAAGTTAATGCAGGAATGTAAGGCCCTCAAGAAGAGTCGAAAGCGAGGTGATACGCAAGCGAGGATTTTCCAAGACTCCTCGGCGACCTCTTTGGCATCGGAGCCAGTGATGCCGTGGCGCAGATGACCGTTGAAGAGGATCGCGTGTTTTACTAAATGCAACGCAAGAATGTCACTCCTGCAGCATGACTAAATAGAGCTCTATTTATTCATGTGAGAGATTTAACCATCCAATTGATTTTCAAAATGCTGAGAAGGTTGTATCAAGCAAGTCCATGGTTGAGAGGAATATAATAGAATCATGTTTTATTAAAAGCAGTTTTGAAAATAATATGAATATTTCTTTTGTTTTATATAAATTGGATTCATTTATAATTAATAAAATTTGTAAAGAATTTAATGATAAATTGGACTAATCTTAATTCTTGGGAAGAGTTTCAAGTCCTTTCTTATGTTCCTCTTCACAGAGTCGTGAGATGTTACGCTACTGTGAGGTGTTGTCTTTGTTAGTGTGATGTGACTGTGAGGTGTATTCTGCCCTTTATAAGCCCTTCTTGTCATGTTTCCTTTTATAGTTCCTTGATAATGTGAGTAGTCACGAAAGCGCTTGGAATTCCTTTATTTTTTCATAGTGGTTGTCTTGCATATTTTGATATCACCTGTTTACTGTGATCTTTTTGGACCTGACTTAACTCAGTGGTGGACCTGACTTAACTCAGTGAAGACGTGTCTTGTGTGCTCTCTGTCAATCTGAAGAAGATGTCCTCTCTTGAGCTACTCTACCAGCAGCTGAAGGAAGAACTGAGGGTAGCTAAGCTTGAGATACAGCGACTGACTGAGGAAAACAAGAGGATTCGTAGTAATCCTCCTGTTGAGAATCCTCAAGCCAGGAAAGGAACCTGGACAGTGGCTAAAACGCATGGGACAAAGTTAAGGCTCAAGAGGACGGGTGGAGAGGTAGAAACAACGAAGACCCAGGAGAATGTTGTGGAAACATCGAACCCATTCTCCGTGCTACCCGATGAATGTGAGTCGACTTCTGGGAGCGTCACGACGAAAGACACAAAGGAAGGTAAAAACATTGTTGTTGTTGGGGACAGTCAGGTTAGGTACATGGATAGGGCTTTCTGTTTGATTGATAGGAGTAGGAGACAGAGGGTTTGCTTTCCTGGGGCTGGGATGGAGGATATTGTTAGCCGTCTGGACGACATCATGAGAGGTAATGGGAGCAATCCTATTATCTGTCTCAGTGCTGGAGGCAACGATGTTGGCAGACGTAGGAGTGAGGACCTGACTAGCAGGTTTAGGTCAGCAATAGACATAATTAGGAAGAAGGGTGGGAACCCTGTCATATGTGGTATTTTGCCAAGGAGAGGAGTTGGAAATGAATGGCTGTCCAGGGCAATTGGTGTCAATTGCTGGCTGGACAAATACTGTAAGGAAAATTCAGTAACATTCATTGACAACTGGGACCTCTTCTATGGCAGAAATGACATGTATGCCAGGGATGGGGTTCACTTATCCAGGTCTGGGGTGGGGGCACTGGCAACTGCAGTGGAGGGAGCTGTTAGGGCTTTAAACTAGAAATAGTTAGTGGTATGGGTTTTGGGGGGAAAACAGAGAAGTCCCAGTGTAGTAATATTATATGTTGTAGGAGAACTAGTAATAGGCAGAATAAGGTGGATAGTGGAAAGCTAGTGACACTAGATGACAAGGACAGTAATAGGTATAGTGGAAAAACAGAGATGAGCAGGAAGGGTAAAGAGAAAGGAGGGTCTCTAAATATATATTACACCAATAGTCGTAGTGCTAGGAATAAGATGGACGAGTTGAGATTAGTTGCAAGTACGGGTAATATTGATGTTTTTGCAATAACTGAGACATGGTTTAATATGAAAAATCGGGACTTGCCTGCCGAATGTCACATTCAGGGTTTTAAATTGTTCCAAGTAGACAGAAGTATCGGGAAAGGGGGTGGGGTAGCACTCTATGTCCGTGATCATTTAAATTGTTGCATAAAAACGGGTATAAAGTCTGAATTAACACATACAGAGTCTGTCTGGATAGAATTTTCAGAGGGTGTGAAAAATTGATTTTAGGCGTGATTTACCGTCCTCCAAACTTAGATAGGGAACAAGGGAGACTACTTTGGGAGGAAATTGTTAAGGCCACAAGACACGATAACGTAGTAATTTAGGGGACTTTAACTTTAGTCAGATTGATTGGAATTTCATGACAGGGAATTTAGAATCTAACGACTTTTTAGAAGTAGTTCAGGATTGCTTTTTGAAGCAGTTTGTAACAGAACCTACAAGGGGAAATAACCTACTTGACTTGGTTCTGGCAAGCAAGGAAACCCTTGTTAATTATTTAGAAATTACAGAGGAACTCGGCTCAAGCGACCACAAGTCAATTACCTTTAGCATTGAATGGATGTATGATAGTAGGGATAATTCAGTAATGGTCCCAGATTTTCGCTTAGCAGATTATAATGGACTTAGAGAACACTTATCAACTGTGGACTGGGGTGAAGAAGAGAGGTATCAATATGACAGTTTTCTTAACACTATACAGGCTGCCCAAAGAACATTTATCCCGTATAAAGAAATTAGATCAAGTAGAAATGACCCAAAATGGATGAATAATAGGCTCAAATATCTTTTAGGGCAGAAGAAAGGAATTTATAGGCGCATAAAAAGAGGTGAGGGTCATCTTATAAATCAGTATACTGACATTAAGAGGGACGTTAAAAAGGGAATAAGAAAATCTAAACGGGACTATGAAATTAAAGTTGCTAGGGATTCAAAAACTAACCCAAAAGTTTTTTCCAGGTTTATAGAACAAAAGTTAGGGATAAGATAGGTCCCCTTAAAAATAACTTTGGGCATCTTACTGACAAGGAGAATGATATGTGCTCTATTTTTAATAATTATTTTCTCTCGGTTTTCACACAGGAAGACATTAATAATATCCCAGTAATTAATTTTTACAGAGGCCCAGAAGAAGATAAATTATGTAATATCACAGTCACTAGCGAAATGATTATGAAACAGCTGGACCGACTGAAACAAAATAAATCGCCGGGTCCTGATGAGCTTTTGCAAGGGTTCTTAAGGAATGCAAAATGGAACTCTGTGAACCAATATCTAACATTTTTAATTTATCTCTTCAAACAGGTGTAGTGTCTGATATGTGGAAGATGGCTAATGTAATTCCTATTTTTAAAGCAGGGGACAAGTCACTACCGTCAAACTACCGCCCAATAAGCCTGACCTCAATTGTAGGCAAATTACTAGAGTCAATTATAGCTGATATTATTAGAAGCCATCTAGATAACCATAATTTGATTAATGATACCCAGCATGGATTCACGAGGGGCCGTTCCTGCCTATCTAATTTATTAACCTTCTTCAGTAAAGCTTTAAGGCTGTTGATCACGATAAAGAATTCGATATTGTTTATTTAGACTTTAGTAAGGCTTTTGATAGAGTACCGCACCAGAGACTGTTAAAGAAAGTGGCAGCTCATGGCATTGGGGAAAAGTGCTGTCATGGATCGAGTCATGGCTCACCAATAGGAAGCAGAGAGTGTGCATAAATGGGGTTAAATCCGAATGGAGACTTGTAACAAGTGGTGTTCCACAGGGATCAGTCTTAGGCCCATTGTTATTTATAATATATATCAATGACCTTGATGAGGGAATTACTAGTGATATGAGCAAATTCGCCGACGACACGAAGATAGGTAGGATAATTGATTCAAACATAGATGTCATAGAACTTCAGGAAGATTTAGACAAACTTAATTCGTGGTCAGAAAAGTGGCAGATGCAGTTCAATGTAGATAAATGCAAGGTTCTGAAGCTCGGGAGTGTCCATAACCCAAGCACTTATAAGTTAAATAACGTAGAACTTAGCCATACAGATTGCGAGAAGGACTTGGGGGTGATGGTAAGCAGCAACCTTAAACCAAGACAGCAATGCCTAAGCGTACGTAATAAGGCAAATAGATTACTGGGATTTATATCAAGAAGTGTTAGCAACAGAAGTCCAGAGGTTATATTACAGCTTTATACATCATTAGTAAGGCCTCACCTAGATTACGCAGCTCAGTTCTGGTCTCCATATTACAGAATGGACATAAATTCGTTAGAAAACATTCAGCGTAGAATGACTAAATTAATACATAGCATTAGAAATCTTCCTTACGAAGAAAGATTGAAGACCCTAAAATTACATTCACTTGTAAGACGTAGAATGAGGGAGACATGATCGAGGTATACAAGTGGAAAATGGGTATTAACAAAGGGGATATAAATAAGGTCTTGAGGATATCTCTCCAAGAGAGAACCCGCAATAATGGATTCAAGTTAGATAAGTTTAGATTTAGAAAGGATATAGGAAAGTATTGGTTTGGAAATAGGGTAGTTGATGAGTGGAACAGTCTGCCTAGTAGGGTTATTGAAGCTAGGACCTTGGGTAGTTTCAAATTTAGGTTGGATAAATTCATGAGTGAGAGGGGTTGGATTTGAGTGGGACTCGCGCATGAGTGGGTAGAATTGTCAAAGCTTATTTCTTGGGTAGCTTTGAAAATTGGGTTGAGCAAATATTCTGTTAGTGGGATGGATTGTGAAGGACCTGCCTAGTATGGGCCAACAGGCCTGCTGCAGTGTTCCTCCTTTCTTATGTTTCTTATGTTCTTATGTTTTTTATATATATATATATATATATATATATATATATATATATATATATATATATATATATATATATATATATATATATATATATATATATATATATATATGTATATAGGATGGGGTCCACCTCTGGTGTCAATTGTGGGACTCATTGCCTCGGAGAAGTGGATAAAAAGACTTCAAGGAAGAATATTTAGATTTCTTTCTGAAGCCATTTAAATATTCCACTTCCCCTACCACCCCATCTTTTATATATATCTTTATATCTTTATATATATATATATATATATATATATATATATATATATATATATATATATATATATATATATATATATATATATATATATATATATACTTATATATACATGATTTGCATGTAATAAAACATTGAATAAATTTGGTCCAAAATTATGAGCCAAGTTGAAGAATGTTTGTTAGGTATTCCCGCAGGTATTCCCGCAGGTGGACCTTAAATTAGTTGCCTAATTTTTTCTCTCTTTCCTCCATCTTATCATTGTTATTTGGCTAATAACTCGGTAAGACTTCTCCAATCAGTTTTCATATTTTCAACGCATTAGTACGATAACTAGGGCCAGATTCTTGGAGCAATTGTCATATGCACATGATCGATGACTGGAGGTCTGGAATACATCCTTAGCATCCTGGAATGGCTCCATAACATCCTGAACCCATATTGTCACAGCTTCAAATATTAAAAAAGGAAAGGAAGTGAAATTCAAGCATGAACATGTGGATTTTTTTCTTGTTATGGGTAAAATAATGTGAACCGTTTTATTATCGTTAAATCACGGTATAAAATCTTCAGGTTTACTCATTTCGAGTATTTTGAGGATGCTGATCTCTCTCTGAGATAAGAAGAGAACGCCTCTTTAGTATAGCTTCTTAGTGGAAGGTTTAAATTAGATTTGATCTGTGTCTGTCCTAATTTGCCACTTTTACTGAATAAATTCTGATATTAGGTTCCATATGATTTGTGAATGCTTCTTGCTTCTCTATGAATCTTCAGTGCGGATAAACCATACTACGGGTGGGGCTAGAACCCGCGATCAGAGAGTCTCAAAACTCCAGACCGTCGCGTCATTACGTCATTACGATTTCGTGAGTCAAGTTCAGTGCGGATATATAACTGCATTACAAACTTACGTAACGCTCTGCAATATTCCAATCGCTTACATAGAGACAGAGGGGACTGAGGTTAAGCAACACGGGGACACACTACTGGGATCGTGCTGTTCAAAAATGGATATGACAGTAGGATTGTACCTTCGTGAGTGACTGACATGTGTTTATACTGGGTTCATCATTTTCAAATAACACTTATTGATGTATACATTATCGATTCTTGATATCTTTGACTCTTGATAACATCTACTCTTGAAAACATTGACTCTTGAAAACATTGACTCTTGATGACAATGACTCTTGATAACAATGACTCTTGATAACATTGACTCTTGATAACATTGACATTGGATAACACTGACTTGATAATATCGACTCTTGAGTCAGTGTTTTCAAGAGTTAATGCTGACTCTTGATAACATTGACTCTTTTTTTTTTACTCACGGTTTGACAATGTTAGGTTAAGGATGCCTAACTTTATTGACAAGCTAAGAGCTGTTACCTACATCACCTCATTTGAAAGCATTTTTATTGTTATGAAACATACAAGTAGGGAACAGGATGAAGTTGGAGCCATCTGTGGGCCAGCATTTTCATTTGATAAACTGACTTTATCTCGTTGACATCATAATGCTGTACGAATGTGTTCCAGACTCGAGACATCCTAGGGATAAATGATCTTAGATGAAGTGATGTTCTGGAGAAGGATACAGCCAGAGTGAAGTTGCTGCATCCTGCCCGTCTTGTGGTATAGAAGCTTGCTTCTCGCTGTCCTCGAAGTGGAGCCAAGTGTGGTACTTTGACAATGTTATCCTTGTACATAACAGTAAGGCCACCCACATCCCTCCTGTGTTGAAGGCTCTGCTGAAATGACAGATCTATCCAGGATGGGTCCAGGCGAGAGATGAGACTTCTTGCTCTATTCTCTACTCTGTCAAGCAGTCGCAGATGAGAGGGGGGGGGCAGACAAACCAAGAAAGTGGAGCATACTCAAGGTGTGAGCGTACTTGTGCCTCATACTGAATCTTGCAACCCCTACTGTCAAGCAGCTGTGAAATACGTCGAAGTGCTGAAAGTTTCTTGGCTGCCTTGTTTGCAAGATTTACAACGTGGTTCTTCATGGTCAGTTTGGAGTCAAATTTCACCCCAAGGATATCAACTTCTTCTCCACTTCTCAACTTCTCATCTCTCCTTTAACACTTCTTTGTATCCTCCTCCTTTTCGTCTCTAATATCCTTCTACTTCAACAAGTCATCCCTGTCTTTTACTCTCCCTCTCTTCTCCCTACCCTCTGTTTCCTCTAACTCTCTCTCTTCCTTTCATCACCCTCCCATGTCTCTTTCCCTACCTCCACTTAACATCTCTCTTATCCCTTCCCCTTTCCGTCCTCATTACCTTCTGGCCTCTCTGTCTCTCCTTACAGTCTACCAAACCTCTCCCTCCCTCTACCTGTCCTCTCCCCTCTCCCTCGGCTACGGGACGAAATTTAATATTGGTAAAAGCTTTTCCGTCCTCTTCCCTCGTCTTCACAACACTCACCAGCTGATTCTTTTCACTGTGACAGCTGATGTAAGGGAAAGAGAAGGGTCTATGGGCTGGCAGTGTAGGGGGAGATGGTGTTACTGGCACCCCAGTTGGGGATGTGGAGATAGAAGAAAAAATAGATGGAAGAATGGATTAGAAAAAGAGAAAGATTGTGTAAAAAGAGAAGGAGAAGAGATAGAAGAGTGTATAGTGAGGGTAGGAGAGATAGTGAGGTGGAGTGTAGAAGAGGTTGTAGCGAACCTTACCACCACACAACAACTGAATTACCTTACCACCACACAACTACTGAATTACCTTACCACCACACAACTACTGAATTACCTTACCACCACACAACTACTGAATTACCTTACCACCACACAACTACTGAATTACCTTACCACCACACAACTACTGAATTACCTTACCATCACACAACTACTGAATTACCTTACCATCACACAACTACTGAATTACCTTAGCACCACACAACTACTGAATTACCTTACCACCACACAACTACTGAATTACCTTACCACCACACAACTACTGAATTACCTTACCACCACATAACTACTGAATTACCTTACCACCACACAACTACTGAATTACCTTACCATCACACAACTACTGAATTACCTTACCACTACACAACTACTGAATTACCTTACCAACACACAACTACTGAATTACCTTAGCACCACACAACTACTGAATTACCTTACCACCACACAACTACTGAATTACCTTACCACCACACAACTACTGAATTACCTTACCACCACACAACTACTGAATTACCTTACCACCACACAACTACTGAATTACCTTACCACCACACAACTACTGAATTACCTTACCACCACACAACTACTGAATTACCTTACCACCACACTGAATACTATCACCTACTGAATTACCTTACCACCACACAACTACTGAATTACCTTACCACACACTACAATTACTAGACGCACACTCTGATTACCTTACCACCACACAACTACTGAATTACCTTACCATCACACAACTACTGAATTACCTTACCACCACACAACTACTGAATTACCTTACCACCACACAACTACTGAATTACCTTACCACCACACAACTACTGAATTCACCTTACTCAACACAACAACTACTGAATTACCTTACCACCACAACTACTGAATTACCTTACCACACACACTACTGAATTACCTCTTACCTACCACACAACTACTGAATTACCTTACCACCACACAACTCTATCCTTACCATCACAACACTGAATTACCTTACCCCACAACTACTGAATTACCTTACCCACACAACTCGATTACTTCCACACAATACTGAATTACCTTACCACACCTTGATCCTTACCACCACACAACTACTGAATTACCTTACCACACACAACTACTGAATTACTTACCACACTCTACCGATTACTTGCCACACCAATCTGAATTACCTACCACCACACTACTGAATTACCTTACCACAAACTACTGAATTACCTACCACCCAACTACTGAATTACCTCCACCACACAACTACTGAATTACCTTACCACCACCGACACAAACTCTGAATTCAAACCTTACCTACCACAACTACTGAATTACCTTACCACACACACTGAATTACTTACCACCACACAACTCGATTACTACCACCACACTCTGAATTCCTTACACCACACACTCTGAATTACCTTACCACCACACAACTCTGAATTACCTTACCACACACAACTACTGAATTACCTTACCACCACACAATCTGATTACCTTCCACACACAACTCTGAATTACCTTACACACACAACTACTGATATACCATTGTCCTCACAAACTCTGATTCCTTCCACCACAATCTGATTACCTTACCACACACAACTACTGAATTACCTTACCACACACAACTCTGATTACCTTACCATCACACAACTACTGAATTACCTTCACCAAACCACACCAACAAATACTGAATTACCTTCACAAAACTACTGAATACCTTCACACAACTTGATTACCTTACCATCCAATCGTTCACCAACATACTGAATTACCTTACCACCACAAACTACTGAATTACCTTACCACACACAACTACTGAATACCTTACCCACACACTACTGAATTACCTTACCATCACACAACTACTGAATTACCTTACCACACACAACTACTGAATTACCTTACACCAAACTCTATTACACAACTACTGAATTACCTTCACCACCACACTGATACCTTTCTGCACAACTATGAATTCCTTACCACACACAACTACTGAATTACTACCACCACAACTACTGAATTACTTACACACAAACTCTGAATTACCTTACCACCACACAACTACTGATTATCTTTCCACCAGATTACACATACAACTACTGATTACCTTACATCCACAACTACTGAATTACCTTACCACACACAACTACTGAATTACCTTACCAAACAACTCACTTACACAAACTACTGAATTACCTTACCACCTCTGATTACCTACCACAACCTACTGATATCACTCTGATACCTTACCACACACACTACTGAATTACCTTACCATCACACTACTGATATTACCACTCATTACCACCCCAACTAAATTTCACCACACTACGAATTACCTTACCATCACACAACTACTGAATTACCTTACCATCACACAACTACTGAATTACCTTACCCCAACCACTGAATACCTCACACAAACTCGATATTAATTATTACCATACACAACTAGAATTACCTTACACCACACAACTCTGAGATTACCTTACCATCCACAAACTACTGAATTACCTTACCATCACACAATACTGAGATTACTTATCATCCAAACTAAGTATTACCTCACTGAATTACCTTCCAAGACAACATGAATTCCCTTATCCTACACAAATGATGAAACTTCCTTTACCTTTTTTTATCTTACAACAGTAGAATTACTAACCATTAAACAACTACACTTCTAACTTAGCATTTCATAAAAATTGGTATTTTCCTTCATACAACTTCAGAATTAACTCTCCACTACACAACTTCAGAATTAACTCTCAACTACACAACTTCAGAATTAACTCTCCACTACACAACTTCAGAATTAACTCTCAACTACACAACTTCAGAATTTACTTAACACCTCTCAGCTTCAGTATTACCACTTAATAATACCACAAAACTTCACTGCTAACTAAGTACCATCACATAAATATAGTATTAACTTATCATCTCAAAAATAAAGTATTACCTCTCTTACTGTCCAGAAGAATACTGAAATGCAATTATCTCCTTCATCCTTATAATAAAATTTAGAGGATGACAATCCTTTTTTTTTTTTTTTTTTTTTTACAAAAGTCAGAAATACAAATATGCAAAAATAATGATTGTATTTACTGTGCATTAAGTGAGTAGTATAAACAATATGCATATCATACACTAACTGGATCTTGATAAAATCCTAATTACTACGAATGCAGATTTTTCACGTTTGCTCAAATATTCTCACACTCAGAGTCCTGTGTACAAACCGCTGAAATCGTCCTTCGTAAACGTCACTATCTATATGTATGCCTAAATAAACACAAGCAGTTAGCTATAATTAATTAATTAATACTCTTGCAAGTTTTATAGGTTAGAACACTTGCTAGTTCCATGCTTTTGGTCTCAGTCTGTTAAAGACAGACAGAACTCTGGTCGAAGTAAAAACGTCAGAAATATAGAGTTCGTTTTGTTTAGCACAAATCAATTTTACAGCCTAAGAGCTATTATAACACCTTAGCTCATTTCTGAGGTATACTACCAGTCCCCAGGATGCGACCCACACCAGTACCTACTTACTGGTAGGTGACACCCATTCTGAAGACAGTGATTCTTCAGGATTTCGCCTCACTACTGCTGACACTATTTTATCGTAAAGAAATGTCTTAAAAGTTAGAGATATCCAGTCAATAGATCTACTTGTTCAACAGCGGCTTAATCTGGGCAACTTGTACCACTCCGGGGTCATCTAGGGCACCTTGTGCCACCCCAGGGTCATCTAGGGCAATCTGTACAACCCCGGGGTCATCTAAGGCAACTTTATAATGGCATGATTGAGTCGTTGTTGCAGCGGAGGTGCAATGACAAGGGCTCGGAGGCTTCTTTGTGTATTTGCGAGATCGTGGGTACACAGGCAGTGTGTTTAAGTTACCCTGGCCAAGGAGGGCCATGCCCAGCGAGGGAGAGAGGAGTAGGCCTTGTTGACTGAGTGAAGTCGGCTGCCTGAGTGAGTGAGAAGCAGGGTGATGCCGTTTGAAGTGGCTTGCCTACCAGGCTTGTCCTCTGGTGGAAACTATTAAAAACTAGGCATGTAGGCTTACAGTCAACATTTCACCAATCATGGTCGACCTCAACCATGATTGGATGTAAAAAAAAATCGGTCACTCTCTCGCTTGAACAGGGCACAGAATAAAAACATATATATATATATATATATATATATATATATATATATATATATATATATATATATATATATATATATATATATATATATATATATATAACATATGTGGACATGGAAAAAACTTCCTGCAGAGAGGGAAGAAAAAAAAGGTGGTGTGCTTCGTGGTCCAAGGCAGTGATCCTCGGAGGCATCGCTGCACACCTTCCTGAGTCTGGACAGATACTGCAACACAGGAGACATCGCTGAGGCTGAGCTGTGACGTAACAGGGTGAAGCAGTCATCGTAGAAGTCGTTGCAGGGTTCACTCATCCTGGGGCACAACCTGCTGGTGCCCTCGAGTGAGGCGTCATCAGTACTCAGCAACTGGGCAGGACTTCTACTGGCAAGCTACTCAGGAGGGTATTTCTCGACTGGTACTGTCGCTGCGGCTTTCACTGCCAGCGAGTGCAAAGTCGTGGCAGAGACAACTCGGTGAATCATCTGGGAGTCATAACAGCATACACCATACTGGAGTAAGCGAACTAGCAGTCAAAGGGACATCATCTTTGTGCAGGCTGCTCACTGAAGCTGTGACACGAGGTAGAGAGTTCCCTGCACGAGGTAGAGAGTTAGCCGCAGGGCTCACTGCGGTTTGACGAGTGTCATTCTCTCGACAGTTGGAGTTATAGCAGAGGTTGGTGTAAGCGTCCTCAGACTGCTTCTCTACATATAACTGCACTCGGACGGTCAGGAGGTGAAGTGGAACGAGTCTCACCGGGGAATCTTAGCAGGTACGATTCAGCAGGGCATCTACGTGCGGCGAACATAGAGCTTTCTGTACAAGGGGCTCAGACACTCGTAACTGACGCCGGGACTGATTAATGTCAGCTGTTAAGCGGTCAAGGGTGTAACACAAGGGTGCTACATAAGGGTGCAGACCATACATCGGAGACACACGTAAAACCTGCACACACCTACCTCACACATGCGGTTCAACATGGCTTGCACTAGCAAATGACACTTTTCTGTGCAAAAATAGACACTAAGCCATACTCGAAAATGTGAGAACATTGAATGAGATTAATTAATTAACACATGACATATATCTTCTCTCAAACTTCTCGTCAATACTGTAACAATATTTACACTGTGAAACTATAACACTCGATTTGACATCATGTGATGTCAGGCATGACGTCGTGAGGGATATTATAGGGTGACATCGCAAGGTGACGTCCTGGAGTGACGTCGTGAGGGATGTCATGAGGTGACATCGCGAGGTGACGTCAGGGCAGCATGCTGGGTGATGCGGCAGGAGGCCACAGCATGTGGTAACTTGCTTGGTATCTTATGTGGCTTGTAGATCCACAAGTGGCTTCGTGATCCAGGTGGCTTCGAGTAACCTCGGGCACTCAGATACACAACTCTGGCAAAGAATTCACACTGAATTTACAGAGAACGGCAGAGGGAGTGAGTACATAGTGGAGGAGCCTAAGCATCACGGATCCTAACCTATATCTAAAACAAATTAACTCTGTGACACTTGAGGTTTGCTGAAGGCAAATTCCCTTAAGGAAAAGGAGGAGAAGATGTAAACTAGAAAGAGAGAGGTGCTCTCTGTACAGGCGAAGGCAAAGAACAACAGAGCGGCTACAAGAGGCCAATATATCTGAAATATGTAGGGAAACACTGGTCAGAGAAATAGCAAACATCGAACTAAAACTAAAGGAATCTTACAGGAATCAAGAAACGCGGGAAGAACTAAAAGCCATAAATGAAATTTAAAGAAACCCAAAGTATTTATTTTCTTATGCCAAATCAAAGTCGAGAACAACATCCAGTATTGGGCCCCTACTTAAACGGGATGGGTCCTACACAGATGACAGCAAAGAAATGAGTGAGTTACTAAAGTCCCAGTATGACTCAGTTTTTAGCGAGCCGCTAACCAGACTGAGTCGAAGACCTAAATGAATTTTTTATGAGTGACACAGAATTTTGTAGACGCAAACCTATCTGACATTATCCTGACGCCAAATGACTTCGAAAAGGCGATAAATGACATGCCCATGCACTCCGCTCCAGGCCCAGACTCATGGAACTCACGTGCTTTTAACATCCTATGGAGAGGGAGCATGGACACTGGGGTCGTCCCGCAGTTACTAAAAACAACAGACATAGCCCCACTCCACAAAGGCGGCAGTAAAGCAATAGCAAAGAACTACAGACCAATAGCGCTAACATCCCATATCATAAAAATCTTTGAAAGGGTTCTAAGAAGCAAGATCACCACTCATCTAGATACCCATCAATTGCACAACCCAGGACAGCATGGGTTTAGAGCAGGTCGCTCCTGTCTGTCCCAACTACTGGACCACTACGACAAGGTTCTGGATGTTCTAGAGGACAAACAGAATGCAGATGTTATATACACAGACTTTGCAAAAGCCTTTGACAAGTGTGACTATGGTGTATTAGCACACAAAATGCGTGATAAAGGAATAACAGGAAAAGTTGGTAGATGGATCTATAATTTCCTAACAAGTAGAACACAAAGAGTAGTAGTCAACAGAGTAAAGTCTGAGGCGGCTACGGTGAAAAGCTCTGTTCCACAAGGCACAGTACTCGCTCCCATCTTGTTCCTCATCCTCATATCGGACATAGACAGGGATATAAGCCACAGTGCCGTGTCTTCCTTTTCAGATGACACCCGAATCTGCATAACAGTGTCCACCATTGAAGACACTGCAAGACTCCAAGCAGACATCAACCAAATCTTTATATTTGCTGCAGAAAACAATATGAAGTTCAATCATGAGAAATTTCAATTACTTTGATATGGAAAACGTGAGGAAATTAATAGTTCATCGGAGTACAAAACTAATTCCAACCACACAATTTGCGAAAAACTAATGTCAAAGACCTGGGAGTGATCAAGTCAGAGGATCTCACCTTCAAGGACCATAACATTGTATCAATCACATCTGCCAGAAAAATGACAGGATGGATAATGAGAACCTTCAAAACCAGGGATGCCAAGCCCATGATGACAATTTTCAGGTCGCTTGTTCTATCTATGCTGGAATATTGCTGCACACTAACTGCACCTTTCAAGGCAGGTGAAATTGCTGACCTTGAAAATGTACAGAGAACCTTCACCGCACGCATAACTGCGATAAACCACCTCAATTACTGGGAACGCTTGAAGTTCCTAAACCTGTACTCCCTAGAATGCAGGCGGGAGAGATAAAGGATTATATACACTTGGAAAATCCTAGAGGGATTAGTAACAAACTTGCACACGAAAATCACTCCCTACGAAGGCAAAAGACTCGGCAGACGATGCAACATTCCCCAATGAAAAGCAGGGGTGCCACTAGCAAGATAAGAGACAACATAATAAGTGTCAGGGGCCCAAGACTGTTCAACTGCCTCCCAGCATACATAAGGGGGATTACCAATAAACCCATGGCTGTCTTAAAGCAGGCACTGGACAGGCACCTAAAGTCGGTACCTGACCAGCCAGGCTGTGGTTCGTACACGGGACTGCGTGCGGCCAGCAGTAATAGCCTGGTTGATCAGGCCCTGATCCCCCATGAGGCCTGGTCACAGACCGGGCCGTGGGGGCGTTGACCCCCGGAACTCCAGGAGAGTAGTGGTGGTAGGAGCGTGGGTGAGTGAGACGAGGAACTCCGGCCGCTTCCTCCTCTCCCATCCACAAACACGGGGAGAAACACAAACACTGGACGCTGAAATCTCCAAAAACTCACCACCTCTGACTTGCTGAAATAGCCGTGCTGAGCTGAAAACAACAGCAGACCCATACTGGTGATGCTCAACACGTGACTTGAGAACAGCTTTGGGCACTGTGAAGTTCCAGTTACGTTTCTCGAAGAAATTCGGCAAATTTCGGCCTAGATGCTGCTTGTACCTGTGTCTGGATGCTGAAACTTGCAGACACGACTTCAGGAAAAAGTGTAGAGAGACGGATGCTTCTTGTGTGGGACGATGAAGTGAAAACGTCAACGTTGTCTTCCTTCCCTTCTCCGGGCAAACAACAACAACTGCTGCGACCGCCGACCGTCGCTGTCACCAATTATAATGGGATGATTGCGTTGTTGTTGCAGCGGGGTCATCTAGGCAACTTGTACCACCCCGGGGTCATCTAGGTAACTTGTACCACCCCGGGGTCATCTAGGCAACTTGTACCACCCCGGGGTCATCTAGGTAACTTGTACCACCCCGGGGTTATCTAGGGCTTAGGCTATTGTTCCACACTGGGCTGGTCTAGTCTGTCTGGTTCACTAGATTTGTCTGATAGCCATCTTATAACAGAATCTGATGACCCAATTTTTTTTTTGCACCTGGTAATAACCCCATTAAATTTATATATGTAGGTTACATTATTTAATAAAAATAGCTTTATTTGCACTATTCATTATGAATTGACTAAGGTAAATTAGACACATATGCAACACTTGGGTATCTTTATTGAGGAAACGTTTCGCCACACAGTGGCTTCATCAGTCCATACAAAGGAGAATCGTGAAGAACAGGAGGAGTGTGAGGTTGTCAGGCCCTCAATCTTGAGTCGATGTTGTCAGTCCATCAATCTTGAATAGAATAACAGCATATGAGCAGAGGAAGCTTATATACTGTAGACAGTATATAAGCCTATTCCTTGGGCACGTACTTAAAAAAAGTAAGTTTTATGTATCTTAGTGTACATAACATACAATATTTTCTCAATGGTTTTGAGGGCACACATATATTATAGGAACTTAAAAGAACATTAATTAGAATTAACCTATAACCAAATGGTCAAACTCTGTGAAATATTTCTGATCAGAAGATGCTCTCGAAAATTATTTCTCAAACTAATTTGATTAATAAAATTGGAACATGATAATTTACACAACCTAACATCGACAGATTGATCCGTTTGCCGAAAACACGTCAGCACGAAAAGTTTAGAGCTGACCAGAAGATGCATTTTCCAGTCACTGCATAGAGGCCAACAAAACCAGAAGATGCATTTTCCAGTCACTGCATAGAGGCCAACAAAACCAGAAGATGCATTTTCCAGTCACTGCATAGAGGCCAACAAAACCAGAAGATGCATTTTCCAGTCACTGCATAGAGGCCAACAAAATCTGAGACTACACAGTCGAAACCCATACAACGTTCGACCTATTTCATATAATACATCAGCATGTTAAATGGGAGATATTCAAATTCGATTCAATCGAGTGGATGATGAGTCCAGTTCGTGGGTTCAAGACCTCCTCATCACGATGATGTAGTCAATAGACTTCAATCCTAGTAAGACAAACAGTCAATAAACAATTCGAAAAAACTATATATCGCAAATTCTAATGAATGTATAGAAATGTAATAACATAAATATATGATAATGTAGCAAGGCATAATTATTGTGGAAAATATCTGCTTTTCACTCTATATTAATGATTGTTTTAGTTAAGGGGAAGGTATGATTATTTTCGTTTAAGCTTATTTTAAGAAGAATTAATAAAAATAATTTTTTCACCTTTTTCATTCATAAAATATGATTAACCTCCTTGTAGCCCTAACAGTTCCTTTGTTTCTAAATATAATCCATATTATTTATGAGAAACGTCAGTGGATCAAAATTGGAGATCCAATTCTAAAAGAGCTCTCACGACTTTAAGTTTATATTTTAGCATTAATTTATTAATTTAGAAAACATATAACTAAAAACCTTGCTATAAAGGTCAACCCCAAGTCACTGATATTTTCTTCTAAATTAATCAAATATGGTATTAATGATAACGTCAATGGCGTTGTGTCTCAACGAGGGGAAGACTGAAAAGGGAATCGTGGAGCTTTAAAGACTTGAATGTTTTAAAAGGAAGCTCCATGAAATCACAGGTCTTACCATAATTTGGGACCTTCTCACGTCTACTCTCAAGTAATGGGATTCACTAACACTACAAGACGTGACATTCTTGATTTACCAACCAATAATGAGCAGGTCAGCTCACCACCCACATACAGTGCTGCCCACTCACGATCATTCCAGTTAAATATAGTCCTGCTTGCTCTAGTAAGATCACTCCAGTTACACACAGTGCTGCTTGCTCTAGTAAGATCACTCCAGTTACACACAGTGTTGCTCGCTCTAGTAAGATCACTCCAGTTACACACAGTGTTGCTTGCTCTAGTAAGATCACTCCAGTTACACACAGTGTTGCTTGCTCTAGTAAGATCACTCCAGTTACACACAGTGTTGCTTGCTCTAGTAAGTTCACTCCAGTTACACACAGTGCTGCTCGCTCTAGTAAGATCACTCCAGTTACACACAGTGTTGCTTGCTCTAGTAAGATCACTCCAGTTACACAGTGTTGCTTGCTCTAGTAAGATCACTCCAGTTACACACAGTGTTGCTTGCTCTAGTAAGATCACTCCAGTTACACACAGTGTTGCTTGCTCTAGTAAGGTCACTCCAGTTACACACAGTGTTGCTTGCTCTAGTATGATCACCCCAGTTACACACAGTGTTGCTTGCTCTAGTAAGATAACTCCAGTTACACACAGTGTTGCTTGCTCTAGTAAGATCACTCCAGTTACACACAGTGTTGCTTGCTCTAGTAAGATCACTCCAGTTACACACAGTGTTGCTTGCTCTAGTAAGATCACTCCAGTTACACACAGCGTTGCTTGCTCTAGTAAGATCACTCTAGTTACACACAGTGTTGCTTGCTCTAGTAAGATCACTCCAGTTACACAAAGTGTTGCTTGCTCTAGTAAGATCACTCCAGTTACACACAGTGTTGCTTGCTCTAGTAAGATAACTCCAGTTACACACAGTGTTGCTTGCTCTAGTAAGATAACTCCAGTTACACACAGTGCTGCTCGCTCTAGTAAGATCACTCCAGTTACACCCACAGTGCTGCTCGCTCTAGTAAGAACACTCCAGTTACACACAGTGTTGCTTGCTCTAGTAAGATCACTCCAGTTACACACAGTGTTGCTTGCTCTAGTAAGATCACTCCAGTTACACACACAGTGTTGCTCGCTCTAGTAAGATCACTCCAGTTACACACACAGCGTTGCTCGCTCTAGTAAGATCACTCCAGTTACACACAGTGTTGCTCGCTCTAGTAAGATCACTCCAGTTACACACAGTGTTTCTCGCTCTAGTAAGTTCACTCCAGTTACACACAGTGTTGCTTGCTCTAGTAAGATCACTCCAGTTACACACAGTGTTGCTTGCTCTAGTAAGATCACTCCAGTTACACACAGTGTTGCTTGCTCTAGTAAGATTACTCCAGTTACACACACAGTGCTGCTCGCTCTAGTAAGCTCACTCCAGTTACACACAGTGTTGCTCGCTCTAGTAAGATCACTCCAGTTACACACAGTGTTGCTTGCTCTAGTAAGATCACTCCAGTTACACACAGTGTTGCTTGCTCTAGTAAGATCACTCCAGTTACACACAGTGTTGCTTGCTCTAGTAAGATCACTCCAGTTACACACAGTGTTGCTTGCTCTAGTAAGATCACTCCAGTTACACACAGTGTTGCTCGCTCTAGTAAGATCACTCCAGTTACACACACAGTGCTGCTTGTTCTAGTAAGATCACTCCAGTTACACACAGTGTTGCTCGCTCTAGTAAGATCACTCCAGTTACACACACAGTGGTGCTCGCTCTAGTAAGATCACTATAGTTACACACAGTGTTGCTTGCTCTAGTAAGATCACTCCAGGTACACACAGTGTTGCTTGCTCTAGTAAGAATACTCCAGTTACACACAGTGTTGCTCGCTCTAGTAAAATCACTCCAGTTACACACACAGTGTTGCTTGCTCTAGTAAGATCACTCCAGTTACACACAGTGTTCTTTCTCTGTAAGATCACTCCAGTTACACAAAAATGTTTTCCCTCTAGTAAGATCACTCCATTCCCCACACAGTGCTGCTGCTCAGTAAGATCACTCCAGTTACACAAAAGGGGTTTTTTCCTTTGTAAGATC
>WNWK01024423.1:0-29773 GCA_009830355.1 Cherax destructor
CTCACGTGTTTGGACTTAAAAGTCCACGCATAACCGCCGTCAATAGGTAAATTTTGATGCTTTGACATACAAGAACTGCGCAGTCCCCTGCCTGACAAGAACATAAAAACATACTTTGCTCGTGTAACGTGAGCGATGGTGTTGACTCCACCATATACAGCGGAAATGCTGTCTTGATTGAAGAACGCTGCTGAAGAGTCACTGCCTTGTTCGATGACGTAAACTCATTGTCCCTTTACATTCTTCAATTTCAGTCTTTTTGCAATAGTAAGAAGCTACGCACACTTCTGAATATACCGCGATGTTATTCACTAAACGCGCTGGAACAGAGTTCTTATCCGATTTCCCAACGTTAGTGGAGATTAAATTTGCGCACCGACGTCCACGACTAATGTCTTTATTAGGTTATGTTGCCTCATGCCGTATGACCCCTCGCGTCGTATGACCCCTTCGGAGGCCGAGTTCAATCGAACCTCATGCAGCCTCTTGGTGCAGCCTCGTGGGGCTTGTATCGCTGACATCAGAACAAGCTCAACAATTGCTACATGCTGCTACAAGTGGCAATAAAAATGCTTGTGTTATCTAAATACTTTGATCACTGGAACACATGATTGTATTGTTTAAGTGTAAAAACTAATACGGCAGTTTACTATAATTTTCCTGTTACGGCAAAGAGTTACATTTATCTCAAATGTCTATTAACTCACATATACACTCGCTGCTACTTGGTCAGACAACACGTGACACTTTGTGGTCAGTACATCTGGTATGATTTATTTTGTTTTTTGCAACCAGACTCGCCTCGTCTGGCCCCTTTCTAAGGGTGGAAAGGGTGAGGGCCCTTAACAAGGGAAGAAAGGGCGCATACCCCCATCCTTTGGAGAATTTTCTCCACATACTGCGATACCATTAGAAATACACCTTTTGGTGTATCTATACTGTGATGCCATTAGAAATACATCTTTTGGTGTATATATACTACTGCGATAATATTAGAAATACACCTCTTGGTGTATATATTTTGCGATACCATTAGAAAAACACCTGTTGTATATATACTGTGATATGATTAGAAATACACCTCTTCGTTTATATACTGTGGTACCTCTAATTACGAGTATACTGCGATGCCATTAGAAATACACCTCTTGGTGTATACATACTGTGATACCATTAGAAATACACCTCTTGGTGTATATATACTGTGATACCATTAGAAATACACCTCTAGGTGTATATATACTTCGATACCATTAGAAATAAACCTCTTGGTTTATATATACTGCGATACTATTAGAAATAAACCTCTTGGTGTATATACCCTGTGATACTATTAGAAATACACCTCGTGGTGTATATATACTGCGATACCATTAGAAATACACCTCTTGGTGTATATATAATGCGATACCATTAGAAATACACCTCTTGGTGTATATATACTGTCATACCATTAGAAATACACCTCTTGGTGTATATATACTATGTTACTATTAGAAATACACTTCTTGGTGTATATATACTGTGATACAATTAGACATTTACTTCTTGGTGTATATATACTGTGATACCATTAGAAATACACCTCTAGGTGTATATGTACTTCGATACCATTAGAAATACACCTCTTGGTTTATTTATTCTGCGATACCTTTAGAAATACACCTCTTGGTGTATATACACTGCGATACCATTAGCAATACACCTTTTGGTGTATATATACTGTGATACCATTAGAAATAAACCTCTTGTTGTATATATACTGCGAAACCATTAGAAATACACCTCTTGGTGTATATATACTGTGATACCATTAGAAATACACCTCTTGGTGTATACATACTGTTGTCAAGCAGTTCAGTTATAGTACTGTATTAGTAGCTGAAGGAGGGGTGTTAATGTTGCAGTTTTAAAACTGTAGTGTAAAGCACCCTTCTGGCAAGACAGTGATGGAGTGAATGATGATGAAAGTTTTTCTTTTTCGGGCCACCCTGCCTTGGTGGGAATCGGCCGATGTGTTAATAAAAAAAAAAAATAACTGTTACTGAGTCACGAGCTTTGCATGTGACTGTTGGCCATTACATTCTTGATGACCTAAGCAGTGTCAAAGGTCAGTCTTCGAATATGAACGCCCCTCGGCACTCCTAGCGTCAGTTACCATCATGTCAGAGCGTAGATCAGGCGTCAGGCGTTAGGCTCCTGGACTCCCATACATCTTTCTCCAATACATCTAGTTACCCTCCTAGCTCGGCTGTTTATTATCCAATCCATGAGAAGATTGGTGTATATATACTGTGATAACATTAGAAATACACCTCTTGGTGTATATATACTGTGATACCATTAGAAATACACCTTGTGGTGTATATATACTGCGATACCATTAGAAATACACCTCTTGGTGTATATACACTGCGATACTATTAGAAATACACATCTTAGTGTATATACATTGCGATTCTATTAGAAATACACCTCTTAGTGTATTTATACTGCAACACCATTAGAAATACACCTCTTCGTGTATACATACTGTGATACCATTAAAAATATATCTATTGGTGTATATATACTGTGATACCATTAGAAATACACCTCTTTGTGTATAACGCTTCGATACAATTAGAAATATACCTCTTGGTGTATGCATTCTGTGATACCATTAAAAATACACCTTTTGGTGTATATACACTGCGATACAATTAGAAATACACCTCTTGGTATATATATACTGTGATACCATTAAAAATATATCTATTGGTGTATATATACTGTGATACCATTAAAAATACACCTTTTGGTGTATATACACTGCGATACAATTAGAAATACACCTCTTGGTATATATATACTGTGATACCATTAAAAATATATCTATTGGTGTATATATACTGTGATACCATTAGAAATACACCTCTTTGTGTATAACGCTTCGATACAATTAGAAATATACCTCTTGGTGTATGCATTCTGTGATACCATTAAAAATACACCTTTTGGTGTATATACACTCGATACAATTAGAAATACATCTTGGTATATATACTGTGATACCATTAAAAATATATCTATTGGTGTATATATACTGTGATACCATTAAAAATACACTTTTTGGTGTATATACACTGCGATACAATTAGAAATACACCTCTTAGTGTATATACACTGCGAAACTAATAGAAATACACCTCTTGGTGTATATACACTGCGATTGTATTAGAAATACACATCTTGGTGTATATATACTGCGATACCATTAGAAATACACCTCTTGGTGTATATACACTGCGATTCTATTAGAAATACATCTCTTGGTGTATATATACTTCGATACCATTAAAAATACACCTCTTGGTGTATGTATACTGTGATACCATTAGAAATACACCTCTTGGTGTATATATACTGTGATACCATTAGAAATACATCTATTGGTGTATATATACTGTGATACCATTAGAAATACACCTCTTGGTGTATATACGCTTCGATACTGTTAGAAATATACATCTTGGTGTATGCATTCTGTGATACCATTAAAAATACACCTTTTGGTGTATATATACTGCGATACTATTAGAAATACACGTTTTGGTGTATATACACTGCCATACTATTAGAAATACACCTTTTGGTGTATATATACTTCGATACCATTAGAAATACACTTCTTAGTGTATATACACTGCGATTCTATTAGAAATACACTCTTGGTGTATATACACTGCAATACTGTTACAAATAAACCTCTTGGTGTATATACACTGCAATACTATTAGAAATACACCTCTTGGTGTATATACACTACGATACTATTAGAAATACACCTCTTGGTGTATATACACTGCAATATTATTAGAAATACACATCTTGGTGTATATACACTGCAATACTATTAGAAATACACCTCTTGGTGTATATACACTACGATACTATTAGAAATACACCTCTTGGTGTATATATACTTCAATTCTATTAGAAATACACCTCTTGGTGTATATACACTCGATACTATTAGAAATACACCTCTTGGTGTATATACACTGCAATACTATTAGAAATACATCTCTTGGTTTAGTTTGATATCTTTATTATGCACCCCATACCCATCCTGTGGGCGGTAGTCAAAAGATTACAGAGGTACATAATGGGTCCAGAGGACTGACCCCAAATTTTGATAGCTGAACAAGTTACAAAGGTAATGAACTCACAAGTTACAAAGGTAATGAACTCACAGTTACAAAGGTAATGAACTCACAAGTTACAAAGGTAATGAACTCACAAGTTACAAAGGTAATGAACTCACAAGTTACAAAGGTAATGAACTCACAAGTTACAAAGGTAATGAACTCACAAGTTACAAAGGTAATGAACTCACAAGTTACAAAGGTAATGAACTCACAAGTTACAAGGTAATGAACTACAATTAAGGTAATGAACTCACAAGTTACAAAGGTAATGAACTCACAAGTTACAAAGGTAATGAACTCACAAGTTACAAGGTAATGAACTCACAAGTTTCAAAGGTAATGAACTCACAAGTTACAAAGGTAATGAACTCACAAGTTACAAAGGTAATGAACTCACAAGTTACAAAGGTAATGAACTCACAAGTTACAAAGGTAATGAACTCACAAGTTACAAAGGTAATGAACTCACAATTTACAAAGGTAATGAATCACAAGTTACAAAGGTAATGAACTCACAAGTTACAAAGGTAATGAACTCACAAGTTACAAAGGTAATGAACTCACAAGTTACAAAGGTAATGAACTCACAAGTTACAAAGGTAATGAACTCACAAGTTACAAAGGTAATGAATCACAAGTTACAAAGGTAATGAACTCACAAGTTACAAAGGTAATGAACTCACAATTTACAAAGATAATGAATCATGTAAGTAAATTTACTTACTTACGTTTATACATGGTTACAATCATGAACAAATTATAAAGTAATGAGCAATTCACTAGTCTACACCCAGTCACAACTGTAATGAGTTCTTGGTGCAAATTTGAATTGATGGATCACACACACACACACACACACACACATACATACACACATACATATAAACACACACACACATACATACACACATACATATACACACACATACACATACACACACACGTACATACACACACACACATACAAAATACTGCGGGGAATCGACAAGGTAGATAGTGACAGGATGTTCCAGAGAGGGAACACAGAAACAATGGGACACAACTGGAAGCTGAAGACTCAGATGAGTCAAAGGGATGTTAGGAAGTATTTCTTCAGCAACAGAGTAGTCAGGAAGTGGAATAGTCTAGAGAAAGATATAGTGGAGGTGTATATACACTGACATACTATTAGAAATACACTTCTTGGTGTATATACACTGCTATACTATTAGAAATGAAGATAAACTAAGTTAGTTTCTGAATTCTTTATTTTCAGTATTAAGAAGGTGATGTAAGTGTGGCCAGGAGTCCGTCTCAAGACGATATTATCACTAACCTGGAGGTAAACATCGATATTGATATTTCAAGTTAGCAGAACGTGCGATTATTGGTATTACAAATTATAGAAATTGATCTTGGTACAGATACTCTTCCATTATAGTGGTAATCCTTATATACGGTGGAATAATGAAAATTTTGTAAAGACAGTCAAATTCACATTACTTACCATACAGACCACCGTATCCACCTTATCTACCAAGGCCACCAAATCCACCTTGGCTGTTACCAAATCCACCTTGGCCGTTACCAAATCCACCTTGGCCGTTACCAAATCCACCTTGGCCGTTACCAAATCCACCTTGGCCGTTACCAAATCCACCTTGGCCGTTACCAAATCCACCTTGGCCGTTACCAAATCCACCTTGGCCGTTACCAAATCCACCTTGGCCGTTTCCAAATCCACCTTGGCCGCCACCAAATCCACCTTGGCCGCCACCAAATCCACCTTGGCCGCCACCAAATCCACCTTGGCCGCCACCAAATCCACCTTGGCCGCCACCAAATCCACCTTGGCCGTTACCAAATCCACCTTGGCCGCCACCAAATCCACCTTGGCCGCCACCAAATCCACCTTGGCCGCCACCAAATCCACCTTGGCCGCCACCAAATCTACGAAAGCCGCCACCAAATCCACCTTGTCCGCCACCAAATCCACCTTGTCCGCCACCAAATCCACCTTGGCCGCCACCAAATCTACGAAAGCCGCCACCAAATCTGCCTAGTCCTCTGCCTGTTGACAAATATGAGAAAATGAGAATCTTTTGTTTTAAATCACATTAAATTAGCGTCTCAAGTTTCGGTGAAAATAAAACTACTGTAAATATTTCATTGCATGAAAACCATTTAGGTTCCATAAATAAATTGACTCATATTATGTCGTTCATTATTTTTTTGCGTATATAAAGAAACATCATAAACATTATATAACAAACATTATTCAGCAAGTAGAAGCAGTCATGAGAGTTCACCAACAAGAAACTTGATCAAGAACTTCATAAAGCAACTTGTAGGTGAGACTTCGTAACATTAATAAAAGGTCTTTTATTGAGTATTTTCCACCATTAACAACATACATTGTACAATAAAAAGCCACACAATTCCTTATATTGGCAATAAGTACAAACATAAATGCATTACATTACCAAACTTGCTCACAGCTGATATAAAATAATCTTAACTTTTCTTAAAAAAACATAAAATATCAATATTTTTTTTCATTTAAGAATATTACTCACCATATCCTCCATATCTACGGAAGTATCCACCATAGGCGACGGCCACCATCACAGCCAACACCATCAGCATGGACAGCAATCGCTGCCCTCACAAATATGTTACCATGATCCATTTAACAATGAAGAATCAATAGTTTTGTAATATATAATTCAGTTATTTAACCCACGGTTTTGATAATCGAACATCATGATTCAAAAGAATCATGGATGTGAATACTTACCATGGTTATGTAGTGTGTGGTGTTGAAGACAGGAGCTACTGATAGTGAGGCTGGATCATGTAGTGTGTGGTGTTGAAGACAGGAGCTACTGATAGTGAGGCTGGATCACGTAGTGTGTGGTGTTGAAGACAGGAGCTACTGATAGTGAGGCTGGATCACGTAGTGTGTGGTGTTGAAGACAGGAGCTACTGATAGTGAGGCTGGATCACGTAGTGTGTGGTGTTGAAGACAGGAGCTACTGATAGTGAGGCTGGATCACCACCACTTTATATAACACAAAAGTCTCCTCCCACCAGACGTAACCTTTTCTATAAACACCTGGTCAACCTTGATTACATACTCATATGTACTTAATCAGAGAAAAAAGCACCTCAAAAGGTCTGTGCTCTTGAGGTTAAAGCTCTCAAGGTACAAGCTCTCAAGGTACTAGCACTCAAGGTACTAGCTCTGAAGTAGAAGCTCTCAAGGTTCTACATCTAAAGGTACTAGCTCTCAAGGCACTAGCTCTCAAGGTTTCAGCACTCAGTGTACTAGCTCTCAAGGTACTAAATCTCAAGGTACTTGCTCTTAAGGCACTAGCTCTCAAGGTACTAGCTCTAAAGGTAGAAGCTCTCAAGGTTCTACCCTAAAGGTACTAGCTCTCAAGGTTCCAGCTCTAAGTACTAGCTCTCAAGGTTCCAGCTCTCAAGTTACTAGCTCTCAAGGTTCCAGCTCTCAAGGTACTAGCTCACAATGTTAATGCTCTCAAGGTACTAGCTCTCAAGAATCCAGCTTCAAGGTACTAGCTCTCAAGAATCCAGCTCTCAAGGTACTAGCTCTCAAGGTGCTAGCTCTGAAAGTTTCAGCTCTAAAGGTACTAGCTCTCAAGACACTAGCTTTAAAGGTTTCAGCACTCAAAGTACTATCTCTCAAGGTACTAGAACTCAAGGTACTTGCTCTCAAGGTTCCAGCTCTCAAAGTAGTAGCACTAAAGGTTCCAGCTGTCATGGAACTAGCTCTCAAGAATACAGCTCTCAAGGCACTAGCTCTTAAGGTTCCAGCTCTCAAGGTTCCAGATCTCAAGGTTCCAGCTCTCAAGGTACTAGCTCTCAAGGTACTAGTTCTCAAGGTTCAGCTCTCAGGTACTACAGACTCATCTAAGATACTAGCTCTCAAGGTTCCTACTCTCAAGGTACTACCTCTCAGGGTTCCAGCTCTCAATGTAGTAAGTAGCTCTCAAGGTTGCAGCTCTCAAGGTACTAGCTCTCAAGATTCCTGCTCTGAAGGTTTTAGCTCTCAAGGTGCTAGCTCTCAAGATTCCTGCTCTCAAGGTTCCAGCTCTCAAGGTTCCAGCATTAGGTACTAGCTCTCAAAGTTCCAGCTCTCAAGGTACTAGCTATCAAGGTCTAGCACTCAAGGTACCTAGCTCTAAAGGTTCCAGCTCTCAAGGTACTAACTCTCAAGGATAAAGCTCTCAAGATTCTAGCTCTCAAGGTAGTAGCTCTTAAGGTTCCAGCTATCAAGGTACTAGCTCTCAAGGTTCAAGCTCTCAAGTTACTAGCTCTCAAATTGCTAGCTTATATTTTCCAGCTCTCAAGGTACTAGCTCTCAAGGTACTTGCTCTCAAGGTTCCTGCTCTCAAAGTACTAGCTCTCAAGATTCCGCCTGTCAAGGTGCCTGCTCTCAAAATTTCCAGCTCTCAAGGTACTATCTCTCAAGTTTTCAGCTCTCAAGGAAGTATCTCTCAAAGTTCCAGCTCTCAAGGTACTAGCTCTCAAGGTACTAGCTCTGAAGGTACTAGCTCTAAAGGTAGAAGCTCTCAAGGTTATACCTCTAAAGGTACTATCTCTCAAGGTTACAGCTCTCAAGGTACTAGCTCTCAAGGTTCCAGTTCTCAAGGTACTAGCTCTCAAGGTTCTAGCTCTGAAGGAACTAGCTCTCAAGGTTCCAGCTCTAAAGTTACTAGCTCTCAAGGTTCCAGCTCTAAAGATACTAGCTCTCAATGTTAAAGCTCTCAAGGTACTAGCTCTCAAAGAACTAGATCTCAAGGTACTTGCTCTCAAGGTTCCAGCTCTCAACGTACTAGCTCTCAAAGTTCCGGCTCTCAAGGTACTATCTCTCAAGGTGTTAGCTCTGAAAGTTTCAGCTCTAAAGGTACTAGCTCTCAAGGCACTAGCTCTCAAGGTTCCAGCACTCAAAGCACTAGCTCTCAAGGTACTAGATCTCATGGTACTTGCTCTCAAGGTTCCAGCTCTCAAGGTACTAGCTCTCAAGGTTCCAGCACTCAAAGCACTAGCTCTCAAGGTACTAGATCTCATGGTACTTGCTCTCAAGGTTCCAGCTCTCAAGGTACTTGCTCTCAAGGTTCCAGCTCTCAAGGTACTAGCTCTCAAGGTTCCGGCTCTCAAGGTACTAGCTCTCAAGGTTCCAGCTCTCGAGGCACTAGCTCTCAAGGTTCCAGCTCTCAAGGGGCTAGCTTTCAAGGTTCCAACTCTCAAGGTACTAGCTCTCAAGGTACTAGCTCTCAAGATTCAAGCTCTAAGGGTACTAGCTCTCAAGATACTAACTCTCAAGGTTCCACCTCTGAATGTACTTGCTCTCAAGGTATTAGCTCTCAAGGTACTTGCTCTCAAGGTTCCAGCTCTCAAGGTACTAGCTCTCAAGGTTCCAGCTCTAAAGGTACTAGCCCTCAAGGTTCCAGCTCTCAAGGAACTAGCTCTAAGGTTCCAGATCTCAAGGTACTAGCTCTCAATGTTCCGGATTTCAAGGTACTAGCTCTCAAGGATCCAGCTCTCAAAGTACTAGTTCTCAAGGTTCTAGCTCTCAAGGTACTAGGTCTCAACGTACTTGCTCTCAAGGTTCCAGCTCTCAAGGTAATAGCTCCAAAGGTTCCAGCTCTCAAGGTTTCAGCTCTCAAGGTAGTAGTTCTCAAGGTTCCAGCACTCAAGGAGTCAGCTCTCAAGGTTCCAGATCACGAGATAGTAGCTCTAAAGGTTCCAACTCTCAAGGTTCTGGCTCTCAATGTACTAGCTCTCCAGGTTTCAGCTCTCAAGGTACTAGCTCTCAAGGTTCCAGCTCTCAAGGTACTATCTCCCAAGTTTTCAGCTCTCAAGGTGCTAGCTCTCAAGGTTTCAGCTCTTAAGGTACAAGCTCTGAAGTTACTAGCTCTCTACGTTCCAGCTCTCAGGGTGCTAGCTCTCAAGATACTTGCTCTCAATGTTCCAGCTGTCAAGATACTTGTTCTCAATGTACTTGCTCTCAAGGTTCCTGCTCTCAAGGTACAAGCTCTCTAGGTTCCAGCTCTCAAGGTACTACCTCTGAAGGTTCCAGCTCTCAAGGTACTAGCTCACATGACTCCAGCTCTAAAGGTACTAGCTCTCAAGGTGCATGCTCTCAAGGTTCTAGCTCTCAAGGTTCCAGCTCTCAAAGTATTAACTCTAAAGGTTCCAGCTCTCATGGGACTAGCTCTCAAGGTTACAGCTCTCTAGGTACTAGCTCTTAAGGTTCCAGCTCTCAGGTTCCAGCTCTTAAGGTACTAGCTCTGAAGGTTGCAGCTCTGAAAGTACTAGCTCCCAAGGTTCCTGCTCTCGAGGTACTAGCTCTCAAGGTACTTGCTCTAAAGGTTCCAGCTCTCAAGGTACTAACTCTCAAGGTTAAAGCTCTCAAGGTTCTTGCTCTCAAGGTAGTAGCTCTAAAGGTTCCATCTATCAAGGAACTAGCTCTCAAAGTTCCAGCTCTCAAGATACTAGCTCTCAAGTTGCTAGCTTACAAGCTTCCAGCTCTCAAGGTACTAGCTCTCAAGGTACTTGCTCTTAAGGTTCCTGCTCTCAATGTATCTAGCTGTCAAGATTCCAGCTCTCAAGGTAGTACCTCTCAAGGTTGCAGCTCTCAAGGTACTAGCTCTCAAAATTCCTGCTTTGAAGGTTCTAGCTCTTAAGGTTCTAGCTCTGAAGGTACTTGCTCCCAAGGTTCCGGCTCTCAAGGTTTCAGCTCTCAAGGTTCCAGGTCTCAAGGTACCAGCTCTCAAAGTACTAGCTCTCAACGTACTATCTCTCAAGGTTCCAGCTCTCAAGGTATTATCTCTCAAGGTTCCAGCTCTCGAGATACTAGTTCTCAAGGTTCCAGCTCTCAAGGTACTTGCTGTCAAGGTTCCAGCTCTCAAGGTACTAGCTCTCAAGGTTCCAGCTCTGAAGGTACTAGCTCTCAAGGTACTAGCTCTCAAGGTTCCAGCTCTCAAGGTACTAGCTCTCGAGGTACTAGCTCTCAAGGTTCCAGCTCTCAAGGTATCAGCTCTCAAGGGACTAGCTCTCAAGGTACTAGCTCTCATTGTTCCAGCTCTCAATGTACTAGCTCTCAAGGTACTAGCTCTCAAGGTTCCAGCTCTCAAGGTATCAGCTCTCAAGGTACTATCTCTCAAGGTTCCAGCTCTCAAGGTACTATCTCTCTAGGTTCCAGCTCTAGAGATACTAGCTTTTAAGGTATCAGCTCTCAAGGTACTAGCTCTCAAGGTACTAGCTCTCAATGTTCCTGCTCTCAAGGTTCCTGCTGTCAAGGTTCCAGCAATTAAGGTACTAGCTCTCAAAGTTCCAGGTCTCAATGTACTATCTCTCAAGGTTCCAGTTCTCAAGGTACTAGCTCTCAATGTTCCAGCTCTCAAGGTACTAGCTCTCAATGTTCCAGCTCTCAAGGTACTAGCTCTCATGGTACTAGCTCTCAAGGTACTAGCTCTCAAGGTACTAGCTCTCATTGTTCCAGCTCTCAAGGTACTAGCTCTCATGGTACTAGCTCTCAAGGTACTAGCTCTCAAGGTACTAGCTCTCATTGTTCCAGCTCTCAAGGTACTAGCTCTCAAGGTACTAGCTCTCAATGTTCCAGCTCTCAAGGTACTAGCTCTCAATGTTCCAGCTCTCAAGGTACTAGCTCTCATGGGTTCCATCTCAGTCACTCTCATGGTACTAGCTCTCAAGGTACTAGCTCTCAATGTTCCAGCTCTCAAGGTACTAGCTCTCAATGTTCCAGCTCTCAAGGTACTAGCTCTCATTGTTCCAGCTCTCAAGGTACTAGCTCTCATGGTACTAGCTCTCAAGGTACTAGCTCTCATTGTTCCAGCTCTCAAGGTACTAGCTCTCAAGGTACTAGCTCTCAATGTTCCAGCTCTCAAGGTACTAGCTCTCAAGATACTAGCTCTCATTGTTCCAGCTCTCAAGGTTCCTAGCTCTCATTGTTCCAGCTTAAGGTACTAGCTCTAAATTAGTTCAATGTACAGCTCTCAAGGTACTAGCTTCATGTTCCAGCTCTCAAGGTACTAGCTCTCATTTTTCCAGCTCTCAAGTTCCAGCTCTCATTTTTCCCAGCTCTCAAGGTACTAGCTCTAAATTGTTCCAGCTGTCAAGGTAAGTCTAGTTCCAGCTCAAGATACTAGTTCTCATTGTTCCAGCTCTCAAGGTACTAGCTCTCATTGTTCCAGCTCTCAAGGTACTAGCTCTCATTGTTCCAGCTCTCAAGGTACTAGCTCTCAAACGGTATGCTCTGGTTCTGTAAAGTTTTCAAATGATTCAGGTCTGCTGCTCTTAGCTGTATAATAACATATATATACTATGGCACCTGTAAAGATCTACTTCAATATTTTGAGATTGTTAGCAGAAAATTACATAATTGCTTTTCTACTGATAATACTTAGGTTACTACTAGGTGAACTTTCATTAATGGTTCCTCATAATGAACAAGGCTTTTTGACGTTTACAGATATTCAACTATTTTATAAGGAAATTTTGACAAGGTTTTGATCTGTCTTATCAATGGAAAAGTGATATGTCTTGAAATATTATTTGATTCTCAGAAAACAGATACAAACATAACAAGTTTCAATATACAGGTTTGTGTATAACCTGATACGTGTATAAATATATTTATTGTCTATAAATATATTCTTAGTGCTTACTTTTTTCCAGATTTAAGAATTATTCTTGATATTAGTGTAGAAGTGATCTGTAACCTTAATGAATGACCTAGATAGACTTTCAACTTAACATACCAACTAATTATTAGTAAATTAGCTTTTTATGTCAGGTCGGTCAACTAACTCACCTCTTCCCCAAATATATATTTTGTTTGCTCATGTGTTTCTTTGTGATGATTTTAACACGCTGTAAATATAAAAAAATTTAATGTTTACCTAAGATTGAGTTAGATCATGTTAACCTAACCATATATAAATTAACTATATAGTTATGTGTAGCTAACTAATAATAAAGAAATAAAATAAATATCTGGCACACTAGATACATTATTGCTAAATAAAGCGTTGATAACTCTATCAATACGGGATAAATAAAGGAAAGTCTCAGTGCGTCTGCAATTTTAAATCATACTAAATTTTTAACATACAGAAGTTTGCTTTTTAATTTTTAATAGATGTTTCTCTCATATGAAGCTTTGAAAATTTAAGAATAACAAGAGAGTGATGCAAAACAAACCTACGATTTAAAATATTTTACCAGACGTTTCGATTCTTACTGGACCGAAACGTTCTTTGTCTCTCATCATTTCGCCTTCATGGAGGTTAGTATTTTTATGTTGATTATATACCAGTTCTTTGGCTCTATATTACCTCAGTGATATTAAAGATTATCCTTGAATATACTACTACTACTACTACTAGTACTACTACGACTACTAGTACTACTAGTACTCTACTAAGACTACTATTACTACTACTATTATAACTACAACTAATAATAATAATAATAATAATTAATATCTATTTCTTGCTGTCATGGCTCAAAAGTTAGTAGCGAATTTGTGATAAACCCTTCATTTTATCATAAGTATTAATATAATAATTACCATTATTATTATTATTATTATTATTATAATTATTATTATTATTTTATTAGTATTAACATTTATTATTATTATTATTATTATTATATTATTTTATTATGTTCCTTATTATTATTATTATATTTATTATTATTGTTAATATTATTATTATTATTATTATTATTATTATTATTATTATTATTATTAAGATGGGATCACCATGCCCAGCCCTTCTAGGGCAGGGTAGGAGCCAAGGCTGGAGCTTGCTACCATCTGCGGCTCGTAAGCCTGTCCTTCCCGTTAGGGAAGGTGGCAGACCAGAGAGGCCTAGCATCTATCTACCTCCATGCCTCGTACTGGTGGGGAATGTGGCTAGGCCTGGGACCAGTTGGTCCAGCCGATGAGGGGTATCCCCTCCCATGGGAGAAATAGGTCTCTGACACTCCGCGCCAGGGAGCCGAAGCCGGGTCGCCATCTGGTTAAGACCTGGGCGGAGAATTCCCGGAGAATCAACACCTCCTCCTCCTCCTCCTATATTATTTATTATTATTATTTTCATTATTATTATTTTCATTATTATTATTATTATTATTATTATTATTATTATTATTATTATTGCTATTACTAGGTGAGGGCTTGTGAGATGTGTGTCCGTACGTGCATGGGCAACACCAGAGTAGTGACACTTTCGTTCGCAACAGCAGAGCTACGAAACAAGTGTCTGCAACAGCAGAGCAACGAAACAAGTGTCTACAACACCAGACCCACGAGACAAGTGTCTACAACACCAGAACCACGAGACAAGTGTCTACAACACCAGAGACACGAGACAAGTGTCTCAACACCAGAGCCACGAGACAAGTGTCTATAAAAGCAGAGCCACGAGACAAGTGTCTACAACACCAGAACCACGAGATAAGTGTCTACAACACCAGACCCACGAGACAAGTGTCTCAACACCAGAGACACGAGACAAGTGTCTACAACAGCAGAGCCAAGAGACAAGTGTCTACAACAGCAGAGCCACGAGACAAGTGTCTACAACACCACAGTTACGAGATAAGTGTCTACAACACCAAAGCCACGAGACAAGTGTCTACAACAGCAGAGCCACGAGACAAGTGTCTACAACACCAGAGCCACTAGACAAGTGTCTACAATAGCAGAGCCACGAGACAAGTGTCTACAACAGCAGAGCCACGAGACAAATGTCTACAACAGCAGAGCCACGAGACAAGTGTCTACAAAACCAGAGCCACGAGACAAGTTTACAATAACAGAGCCACGAGACAAGTGTCTACAACAGCAGAGCCACGAGACAAATGTTTACAACCCCAGAGCCACGTATAAGTGTCTACAACACCAGAGCTATTAGACAAGTGTCTACAACACCAGAGCCACGAGACAAGTGTCTACAACAGCAGAGCTACGAGACAAGTGTCTACAACACCATAGCCACGATATAAGTGTCTACAACACAAGAGCCACGATACAAGTGTCTACAACACCAGAGCCACGAGACAAGTGTCTACAACAGCAGAGCCACGAGACAAGTATCTACAACACCAGAGCCACGAGACAAGTGTCTACAACAACAGAGCCACGAGACAAGTGTCTACAACACCAGAACCACGAGACAAGTGTCTACAACAACAGAGCCACGAGACAAGTGTCTACAACACCAGACCCACGAGACAAGTGTCTCAACACCAGAGACACGAGACAAGTGTCTACAACACAGAGCCAAGAGACAAGTGTCTACAAAGCAGAGCACGAGACAAGTGTCTACAACACCACAGTACGAGATAGTGTCTACAACACCAGAAGCCACGAGACAAGTGTCTACAACACAGAGCCACGAGACAAGTGTCTACAACACCAGAGCCACTGAGACAAGTGTCACAAAGCAGAGCCACGAGACAAGTGTCTACAACAGCAGAGCCACGAAAATGTCTACAACAGCAGAGCCACGAGACAAGTGTCTACAACACCAGAGCCACGAGACAAGTGTCTACAACACAGAGCCACGAGAAAGTGTCCCAACACGAGGATAAGTGTCTACAACAGCAGAGCCACGAGACAAGTGTCTACAACACCAGAGCCACGATTAAGTGTCTACAACACCAGAGCCACGAGACAAGTGTCTACAACACCAGCAGAGCTCACAGAGACAAAGTGTCTACAACACAGAGCCACGAGACAAGTGTCTACAACACCAGAGCTACAGACAAGTGTCTACAACACAAGCCACGAGATAAGTGTCTACACACCAGAGCCACGAGACAAGGTCTACAAAGCCAAGCCACGAGACAAGTGTCTACAAAACAGAGCCACAAGACAAGTGTCTACAACACCAGAGCCATTAGACACGTGTCTACAACAGCAGAGCCACGAGATAAGTGTCTACAACACCAGAGCCACGAGACAAGCGTCTACAAAAGCAGAGCCACGAGACAAGTGTCTACAACACCAAGCCACGAGACAAGTGTCTACAACACCAGAGCCACGAGACAAGTGTCTACAACAGCAGAGCCACGAGATAAGTGTCTACAACACCAGAGCCACGAGACAAGTGTCTACAATAGCAGAGCCACGAGACAAGTGTCTACAACACCAGAGCCACGAGACAAGTGTCTACAACACCAGAGCCACTAGACAAGTGTCTACAACAGCAGAGCCACGAGACAAGTGTCTACAACAGCAGAGCCACGAGACAAGTTTCTACAACACCAGAGCCACGAGACAAGTGTCTACAACAACAGAGCCACGAGACAAGTGTCTACAACACCAGAGCCACGAGACAAGTGTCTACAACACCAGAGCCACGAGACAAGTGTCTCCAACACTAGAGCCACGATAAAAGTGTCTACAACAGCAGAGCCACGAGACAAATGTCAACAACACCAGAGCCACGATTAAAGTGTCAACAACACCAGAGCCACGAGACAAGTGTCTACAATACCACTGCCACGATAAAAGTGTCAACAATACCAGAGCCACGAGACAAGTGTCTACAACACCAGAGCCACGAGACAAGTGTCTACAACATCAGAGCCACGATAAAAGTGTCTACAATAGCAGAGCCACGAGACAAGTGTCTACAAGACCAGAGTCACGAGACAAGTGTCTACAACACCAGAGCCACGAGACAAGTGTCAACAACACCAGAGCCACGATAAAAGTGTCTACAACACCAGAGCCACGAGACAAGTGTCTACAACAGCAGAGCCACGATAAAAGTGTCTACAACACCAGAGCCACGATAAGTGTCTACAACACCAGAGCCATGAGACAAGTGTCTCCAACACCAGAGCCACGATAAAAGTGTCAACAACACCAGAGCCACGGGACAAGTGTCTACAACACCAGAGTCACGAGACAAGTGTCAACAACACCAGAGCCACGAGAAAGTGTCACAACACCAGAGTCACAGAGGCCATAAAAGTGTCACAACACCAGAGCCACGGACAAGTGTCACAACACAGAGCCACGAACAAGTGTCAACAACACCAGAGCCACGATAAAAGTGTCTACAACACCAGAGCCACGAGACAAGTGTCTACAACAGCAGAGCCACGATAAAAGTGTCAACAACACCAGAGCCACGGGACAAGTGTCAACAACACCAGAGCCACGATAAAAGTGTCAACAACAGCAAGAAGACTCACACACTGTGAGACATTCAACCTTCAAGACCTAGCTCTGGCAAACCCCGGCCCAGATACCTTCTTACTTGACCATTAAACTATAGGCTAGGTTTCCTGCTCACTTTATCATATTAGCAAAAATGAGAATAATTTATTTATTAGGAAGGAGGATTGTTTACAACGTAGCCTTCTTGTACAATGACAACAGAATGCTTTCAATCTGTAAAATATGAATTATTCTAATGCAAAGAGCTAGTCATTTCTTTCATATCTCTGGGTAGATACACTGGCAGATATATGCTTCTCCGTATATATTCACTGGAAAACAGTGTCCATACATAGAGCTAAGTGCACTTTTCCAGGTAACTTCTCGACGTATGTGCCTTGAGAGATATACGCCTCTAAGCGCAAATATGCTGATGTTTATACATTCTTAGGTGTACAAACTCTAAGATATATTCCTCTCGATATACACTGAGATATCTATTGTTTGGTCAATACCTGAAGTTTACCTGGAGAGAGTTCCGGGGGTCATCGCCCCCACGGCCCGGTCTGTGACCAAGCCTCATGGTGGATCAGGGCCTGATCAACCAGGCTGTTACTGCTGGCCGCACGCAATCCAATGTACGAACCACGGCCCGACAGGTCAGGTACTGACTTCAGGAGCCTGTCCAGTGTCTGAAGACACACACCCAGGGGTCTATTGGTAATCCCCCTTATGTATGCTGGGAGGCAGTTGATCAGTCTTGGGCCCCTGACACTTATTGCGCTGTCTTTTAACGTGCTAGTGGCACTCCTGTTTTTCATTGGGGGATGTTACATCGTCTGCCGAGTCTTTTGCTTTCGTAGGGAGTGACTCTCGTGTGCAAGTTTGGTACTAATCCCTCTAGGAGTTTCCAGGAGTATATAATCAAGTATCTCTCGCACCTGCATTCCAGGGAGTAGAGGTTAAGGAACTTCAAGTGTTCCCAGTAATTGAGGTGGTTTATCGCAGTTATGCGTGCCGTGAAGGTTCTCTGTACATTTTCTAGGTCAGCAATTTCACCTGCCTTCAAAGGTGCAGTTAGTGTGCAGCAATATTCCAGCCTAGATAGAACAAATGATCTGTAAAGTGTCAACATGGGCTTGGCATCCCTGGTTTTAAAGGTTCTCATTATCCATCCTGTCATTTTTCTAGCAGATGCGATTGCTACTTTGTTATGGTCCTTGAAGGTGGGATCCTCTGACATAATCAGTCCCAGGTCTTTGTCGTTACATTTTCGTTCTATTGTGTGGTGTAAGAGCCTATACTTAGTCCCTTTAAATTACGCGGCACTCCAGTGCTGCCCTCAGTAGGCCTACCAATGTCAGGCTGCCCTGCCATGTTTCAGCCTCACTTCTCCAGCCTATCTTATTGAAGCAGGTCCTACCCTAGCTGGCTCCCGGTCCCCTCTCGCTCTGCACCCGTGTATACCTACACCTTTCGGTCAATAAACTCAGTCTAGTCATCGGCCGTATCTCTACACCTACGCTACCATTCCACTGCACTAGACCTGAAGTAAATAATTTGTTTGATACATCGATGAAATTTTAATTTCCTCACGTTTTTCCATATCGGAATAATTTAAATTTCTCATCATTGAACTTCATATTGTTTTCTGCAGCCCATGTTAAGATTTGGTTGATGTTCTCCTGGAGTCTTGCAGTGTCTTCAATGGTGGACACTGTCATGCAGATTCGGGTGTCATCTGCAAAGGAAGACACGGCACTGTGTCTTATATCCCTGTCTATATCCGATATGAGGATGAGGAACATGATGGGAGCGAGTACTGGGCCTTGTGGAACAGAGCTTTTCACCGTAGCCGCCTCAGACTTTACTCTGTTGACTACTTTTCCTGTTATTCCTTTATCACATATTTTGTGTGCTATTACACCATGGTCACACTTGTCAAAGTCTTTTGCAAAGTCTGTGTATATTACATCTGCATTTTGTTTGTTTTCTAGAACATCCAGGACCTTGTCGTAGTGGTCCAATAGTTGGGACAGACAGGAGCGACCTGCTCTAAACCCATGCTGCCATGGGTTGTGTAACTGATGGGTATCTAGAAGAGTGGCGATCTTGCTTCTTAGAACCCTTTCAAAGATTTTTATGATGTGGGATGTTAGTGTTATTGGTCTGCAGTTCTGGTCTGCAGCTCCTGGACAGGCTACCCATATTACAACCTCAGGTTCTCAAGGCCTGTTATCCTGAGTGTAAAAGGGAGCTTGGAGCAAAGAAACACCATAGAAAAGCTTTGAATTGTATTTTCCTTCACCAAATATTTATTGCTTTATACAACTATGTGTACTATATATACAACAGAATAGGTATTAGTGCACACCAAGATAGTCAAGGCAAAACAGCAGCCAAAAGACAGAGACAACCATGCAGCAACCAGCACAGAGTGGGAATGACAATGGTAAACAAGTGAGTCGAATCCACGTCACCTTTACCATTGCCAGATCCACATTATGATTGGCTGAACCAAGGTGCTGATCTGATGATGGGGCCCTGATCACCAAACCCTAACAACATGGTTCGCTGGTTGATGAGGCAGCCTATATGGGTGTGTTAACATGCTCCGAATAAGGAGACGTACTCTTTGCATGCAAGACCCCCACCCCAAAGATAATAAGATAAGATAAGATTTATTCGGATTTTTAACCCCAGAGGGTTAGCCACCCAGGATAACCCAAGAAAGTCAGTGCGTCATCGAGGACTGTCTGTCTTATTTCCATTGGGGTCCTTAATCTTGTCCCCCAGGCTGTGACCCACACCATTCAACTAACACCCAGGTACCTGTTTGCTGCTAGGGAACATGACAACAGGTGTAAGGAAACACGTTGAAATGTTTCCACCCGCCGGGAATCGAACCTGGGCTCTCCGTGTGTGAAGCGAGAGCTCTAGCCACCAGACCACCGGGCCACACCACCAGACCACCGGGCCCAAGAGGGCTCAGGACTAGGTTTCCACCTCAAATGGGTAGAGTGCCGCCATGGCACGTTACAATAATGGGACCGCCTTTCCTCTCAACCATTCATTAGATAAAGCTACACTTTTCTCGAGACATAAAGTCCGGCTTTAAATTTTAGAGTGAGACAGCAGACAGTAGGGCTAACGTAGGTCCAAGATACCTGTGGTCGGTAGCAGAATATTCCCTCACTAAAAAAAAAAAAAAAACACAAGGGGAAAAAAAAGAGCTGACTCTACCCAAAGTCCCTAACACATCCTAACCTAATATTAGATTCGAGATAACACATCAGCCAGCGTATTGTATTTTCCAGAGATGTGCTTAATATATAATTGGTAGGCTTGCAGCCGTTTACTCCATCGCATGAGTCTTGTGTTGTGATTCTTCATGGATTGGAGGTACACCAGAGGGTTGTGGTCGCTGTAGATGGTGACCACCTGAGAAGATTGGCCCAGGTAAACGTCAAAATGCTCTAATGCCAATATCAGAGCGAGGGCCTCCTTCTCTATCGTGGAGTAGGCCCTCTGGTGAGGTGCATACTTTGTTGAGAAGTAAGCCACAGGCTGCAACCCATCGTCCCCAGATTGCAGAAGTACTGCCCCCACCCCAGACTCACAAGCGTCTACCTGTAAGGAGAATAGTTTTGAAAGGTCTGGAAACAAAAGAATGGGTGCAGTACAAAGTAATCTCCATGCTTTCGTAAAAGCATTTAGATATTCTGTGGTCCAATTTATTGGAACTGGTAAGTGAGGTTAGAGGGGCTACAATATCTGCAAAATTCTTACAGAATCTTCTATAAAACCCTATCATCCCTAGAAAACGTTGAAGGGACTTCCTGTCAGGGGGAACTAGATCATTTTTAATTGCAAGAATTTTTTCAAATTTAGGGGCCACTTTGCCACTACCTACTTCATGGCTCAAAAAATTAATAGTAGATTGGCCAAAGTATGACTTTGATAAATTAACAATTAAGTGAAAACTCTGGAAGGTCTCAAAAAGAGCATTAAGCCTAAACATATGTTGGTCCCAAGTGTCCGACACAACAACTATGTCATCTAGATAAGCAGACGTGCCTTCAAGTCTTTTAATAGCCTGATGGATCAGTCTCTGGAATGATGCAGACGAGTTTTTCATTCTGAAGGAGGTCACTGTATTGATAATGACCTCCTGGAATTACGAAGGCAGAGATTTCCTTCGCCTTATCTGTTAAAGGTACTTGATAGTAACGTTTAAAGAGGTCCAATTTGGATACAAAAGTAGCCTTACCCACAAAGTCGATTACATTATCCAAGCGTGGCAGATGATAGGCATCTGCAATTGTGACCTCATTCACCTTACGGTAATCTGTGCACATTCGGAACCCTCCATCAGCTTTGTTAACAAGGATGCAAGGTGAAGCCCACGGACTAGATGACTCCTCCACTAACCCATGCTCTAACAGAAATTCTACCTCCTGCTGAAGTAGCCTCTGTTTTTCAGGATTAGCTCTGTAGGGGGAGAGTTTAATAGGTTTAGAGTTTCCAACATCTACGTCATGATATCCTAGTGTACATTTTTTCGGTTCATCCGAAAAAAATATCAGGATAAGACTGTAAGAGCGAAGTTAAACTAGTTACTTGATTCTGAGACAGCCCCAACATTAATTAAAGGGCTAGGGTCCTTGAGGAGGGCCGAATTGGGAAGCTTTACATTGATCTAAGAAATAGAGTGCAAAGAGTCAGGGTCATCAGAGGCAGAGGACAGAGTCATTACTGGACTTTATCTGGTGCATTAAAGGCTTTAATTTGATTAATGTGGTAGGTTTTACTTTTTGAGGTCTTGTCAAGGGGAGATACCACATAATTTACATCAGATAATTTACTTAAAATTTGCATTGGTCCCGTAAATCTAGCTTTCAAGGTGTGGCCAGGTATAGGCTCCTGTACCAACACCTTATCTCCTGGATTGAAGGAGCGAAACTTTGAGTTTCTGTCATACCTCTGTTTCATCGTATTTTGAGCTGCCTTTAAGTTAGCCTTAGCCAACTGACGTGCTACCTGCAACCTTGAAGAAGGGTTGTAGAGGGTTGTGGAGGCGTCTTCTCCCATCCATCCTTCTTTGAGCACACGTAGAGGACCTCGTACATTGTGCCCAAAGATCAGCTCAAATGGACTGTACCCTGTAGACTCTTGCACAGTTTATCTCATTGCGAATAGCAACAGAGGAAGTGATTCATCCCAGTCTGTAGGAAAATGCATGCAGAATGTTCTCATCATTGTTTTTAACGTCTGATGGAATCTTTCCAAGGCGCCTTGGGACTGAGGATGATAGGCAGTGGATAGGTTATGAACTATTCCTAGCCTAGTTAATGCTTCCTTAAATGCTTTCGCAGTGAAGTTAGTACCTTGATCACTTTGAATAGTTTTAGGAATTCCAAAGCAAGAGATAAACTTACTTAAAGCTTTAAGAATTGCTTTAGTGTTTATACTGCGCATAGGAACTGCCTCTGGATATCTAGACTTAGACTTAGGTAGTGGACCTACACAATCTATTATTAATTCTGAAAAATGTTCTCCATTAGCGGGAATGGGATGGAGAGGTGCAGGTTTAATGGGGTGTCCAGGTTTCCCTACCTGCTGACATTCTAGACAACAGCGGATATGATTCTTTGCATCTTGCCTTAACTTTGGCCAAAATAATTCTTTTAATATTCTATACATAGTTTTGGTAATTCCCAAATGGCCTCCTAAGGAAGAGTTATGGGCTATATTTAATATCTGAGATCTAAATTTTTTGGGAACTACTAATCTATGTCTGCTTTCTTCCCTCTACCTCCTTACCAGTTTCAGTGCAGATCAAGTAATCATTTTTAATTTTATATTTGACTGCGTAATCTGAAGGGGATTTACCCATGGCTGCCTTAAAAGCGAAATTCAATGAAGGGTCATTTCGTTGTTCCTCCCGAAAGGACAGTCCCTCGGGCATGAAAACAGAGACATCTGGCAATCCTGCAACCCTGGAATACGAAGGCTTTATCTGGGTCTGTTCGCTAAATTTACGAGGCCCTAGCCAGTTTTCCTCGTAAAACAAATTGGCTAGTCCGAGATCAGAGTCGTCCAAGGACAAGTAACATTGAAAATTGGATGGGTAGCATTGAAAATTGGGTTGAGCAAATATTCTGTTAGTGGGATGGATTGTGAAGGACCTGCCAAGTATGGGCTAACAGGCCTGCTGCAGTGTTCCTCCTTTCTTATGTTCTTATGAGTTAACATTCTCATCAGACATCCCTTGGGATTTTGCCCGAGTTATGGCCAACATCGGGGAAGAATTAGTAATTATTGGTTCAGTACATTTAGTAGACTCAATGTTATTACCCAGTAATAACATGACATCTTTCATAGGAAATCCATCAGAAACACCTACAGTCAAATATCCAGTGTAGTATTTACTCTGCACATATATTTTATGTAAAGGGACAGAAAATACTGCTCCTCCAAAAGCTTCTAACAGAACTGATGACTGCAATGAGGTTTGTTCAGAAAGGGGAAGTACTCCCTCTCTAGGGACATTATAAATTTTCCCTAATAGTTGGGGGTTATTTTGGGCAATTTGGCCTGATGTGGCCGGGTTTATTACAAAGAAAGCATACCACCTCAGCTTTAACTTTGGCACCTCGCTGATTTTGTGGCTTACGCCACTCTGGATACCGCCGCCTTGAATCACCATGTTGAGTAGTTTGAGGTCGCTCACCAGGTTGACCATGAGTGAAGTAATGCTGCTCACCAGGTGATTTAGTTGGCTGCCGACGAAATTCACCTTCATCTTGACATTTCGTTCTCCACTCAGGAACTTTTCTTTGACGATCTCTACTCATACCAGGCTGTTGAGGAAAGAGATAAGACCGCTCGGACAAGGAGCGGTTAGTTTCAAAAGTATCAGTTAACCTGGCTGCGTCCAATGTAGTAGCCAATGAACGATCTTGAAGAAAGACTCGAACCTCTGAACCAACAGACTCCAGCAGGTTGTCCACCAAGATGAGCTGCACCAGATTATCAAAATCAGCGACACCACTTGCCTTGTACCACTTTGTGAAAGCCCTGGTCTGATGTCTTACAAAATCAACGTAAGACTGACCCAGCTGCCTTCTGCCTAGTTTGAATTCTTTCCTATAATTGGCAGGAATACATTGATAAGCCCCAACAACAGTAGTCTTTAGAATACGATAGTTACGAAAGTCGTCATTACTAAGAATTGACGTAAACTCTTGGGGTATTTATAGGGAGGCAGACAGGGGAGGACACAAGAAAGTGGTGGAGGGGTAATAATGGAGGTAGTAGTGGTGGTGGTAGTAGTAGTAGTAGTAGTGGAGTCAATCATATTCTAGGAAAGGAGCACTGCAATGAAGCTGGCGGCCCGCATAGGGTGAGGACAACAACACAGAGGGGGGAAAATGAAAATAAAATAAAATAAAGAAGGACAAAAACAAGGCAAAAGATAAGAAAGAAAACACAGAGGAGAAAGGAGAAAGAGGAGAAGGGGGAAGAGGTAGAAGAGGAAGGAATCAGGTTAAGTCACGGGTGTTCTGAAGTTTGGAGCATTTAACAATGTAATGGGAGAGGAAAGCATCTACAGAGACAAAGCCAGGGCTAAGATTCATACAGGGAAAGTTGTGTATAAGGGAGGATTCAACCAGACGGCGACTGTGAAAGTTGGACGTAGGGTAGACAGTTTCAGCAGAAGACCAATCAATAGGATGACTGTGATCTCTGACATGACAGAAAAGAGCATTATTAGTGTCATCAAGCCTAACACTATTTTTGTGCTCCCTAAGTCTGTCAGAAAGAGATCGGCCAGGTTCTCCAAAGTACTGAAGAGGACAGGAGGAGCAAGAATCTATAGAGGGAGGGAGGTATGAACTAGATTAGTGCGAAGAGTGTTAGTCAGGCGAAAGGTAAGTTTGATGTCTAAGGAACTGAGAGAGTTGTTGAGATTAGAGAGATGTAGGGAAGGCAGAGGACAGGAGAGTTCCCAGGAGTAGAGGATTTAGGAGACAAGAAAGTCCATTTGGCACGAGAGAAAGCGGAGTCAATGAAATGGGAAGGATAGCCAAGGCGGGAAAATGAATACTGAAGAGTGGAAATTTCTGCTTCAAGGAAATGAGGATCACAAATGCGAAGAGCACGGAGAAAGAGGGAGATAACAACACTTTTCTTGACAGAGGAGGCATGATAAGAAAAGTAGTGAATGTACATGCCACGGAAAAGGCAAAACCTGTAACTGAGCGGTGGACATGAACATCAAGGAAAGGAAGCAAAGAATTAGATTCCCAATCAGCTTTAAACTTAATGAAAGGGGCAAGATTAATAAGAGCATCAAGAAATGGTTGGAAGAGACTTAAGTCATGAGGCCAAAGAGCAAAGATGTCATCTACATAGCTGAGTCAGAGTGAAGGACGCACATCAATAGTGGGAAGAAGGACAGTCTCGAAGTATTACGTGTAAAGATTAGTCTGCCTGCCTATAAATACCCCTTCTTCCTGTCCTGTGTGTTAGTGTGACTTTGTAAATGGTCTAAGTCGGACCGAAACGTCGTCGTAGCTCCTCTCTTTTTATATGTGCGGGTTGTGTGTGTATTGTTCCAGTCACGGTATTGTGCCTTTTTTTGTTATTTAGATACTTAGATATACACAGATCAATGTGTATATATTGAATATAAATCAGTGGATGTAAATACACTGAGAGATACATACCTATCGCTGTATATACATATCTTACGTTTATTTATACAGTAACCTGAGAGATATACGTCTATCGTGTATATTCACTGAGAGATACACACCGCACGTTCATATACACTGAAATACACACCCACGTGAATATTCACTGATATACGCAACTTACGTGTATACTTAGAGATACACACTTTGCATGCATATACACTGAGAGATAAACACTTTAAGAGTATATACACTGAGAGATAAACACTTTAAGAGTATATACACTGAGAGATAAACACTTTAAGAGTATATACACTGAGAGATAAACACTTTAAGAGTATATACACTGAGAGATAAACACTTTAAGAGTATATACACTGAGTTATACATACCGCGCATGTATATGTATTGAGAGATTCACACCTCACGTGTATACACTGAGAGATTCACCCCTTTCGTGAATATATACCGAGAAACACATCTCAAGTGTATATACACTGAGATATACACAACTCACGTGTATGTGGACTGACATATACACACCAGCGAAGTGTAGTAAACAACGATCAGGGAATTTATAACGAGAGGTGTGTCATGAAGACACACTTCTCGTTGGTTGGTCATGAAGACACACTTCTCGTTGGTTGGTCATGAAGACACACTTCTCGTTGGTTGGTCATGAAGACACACTTCTCGTTGGTTGGTCATGAAGACACACTTCTCGTTGGTTGGTCATGAAGACACACTTCTCGTTGGTTGGTCATGAAGACACACTTCTCGTTGGTTGGTCATGAAGACACACTTCTCGTTGGTTTGTCATGAAGACACACTTAAGAAGATATGAACATAAGAAAGAAGGAACACTGCAGAAGGCCTACTGCCCAATGCGAGGCAGGTCCAAATCTCCCATCGGCTTAAGCCAATGCCCTGACCCAGCCAGGTCAGGTTACATTCACTTATGTAATAATATTGGTAGAATTACCGACAATATGTTAAGTAAAAGGACACAAATGCAACTAATGTGACATTTTATTGAGCTTGAAAAAGCTCCTGGAGAGCGAAACGTTGCCACAATATAATGTCACATTAGTTGCATTTGTGTCCTTTTACTTAATACATTCACTTAAGGAAGGAGCACGGCATCTGACCTAGTAACACAAACTAGTCAGGTCCAACTCACACCCACCCGCACCCACTCATATATTTATCTAGCCTATTTTTAAAACTACACAACGTTTTAGCCTCTATAACTGTAATCGGGAGTTTGTTCCACTCATCGACAACTCTATTACCAAACCAATGCTTTCCTATATCCTTCCTGAATCTGAATTTATCCAACTTAAAGCCATTGCTGCGAGTCCTTCTTCCCACTATTGATGTACGTCCTTCACTCTGGCTCCGCTATGTAGATGACATCTTTGCTCTTTGGCCTCATGACTCTTGTCTCTTCCAACCTTTTCTTGATGCTCTTAATAATCTTGCCCCTTCCATTAAGTTTAAAGCTGATTGGGAATCTAATTCTTTGCTTCCTTTCCTTGATGTTCATGTCCACCGCTCAGTTACAGGTTTTGCCTTCTCCGTGTACCGCAAGCCTATGCACAGTGGCATGTACATTCACTACTTTTCTTATCATGCCTCCTCTGTCAAGAAAAGTGTTCTTATCTCCCTCTTTCTCCGTGCTCTCCGCATTTGTGATCCTCAGCTCCTTGAAGCAGAAATTTCCACTCTTCATAATTCATTTTCCCGCCTGGGCTACCCTTCCCATTTCATAGACTCTGCTTTCTCTCGTGCTAAACGGACTTTCTTCTCTCCTAAACCCTCTACTCCTGGGAACTCTCCTGTCCTCTGCCTTCCCTACATCTCTTGTCTCTCTAATCTCAGCAACTCTCTCCGTTCCTTAGACATCAAACTTACCTTTCGTCAGACTAACACTCTTCGCACTAATCTAGTTCATACCTCCTCTCCCTCTACAGATTCTCCTGGTGTCTATTCTATTTCTTGCTCCTCCTGTCCTCTTCAGTACTTCAGAGAAACTGGCCGATCTCTTTCTGACAGACTTAGGAGCACAAAAATAGTGTTAGGCCGACACTAATAATGCTCTTTTCTGTCATGTCAGAGATCACAGTCATCCTATTGATTGGTCTTCTGCTAAAACTGTCTACCCTACGTCTAACTTTCATAGTCGCCGTCTGGTTGAATCCTCCCTTATACACAACTTTCCCTGTATGAATCTTAGCCCTGGCTTTGTCTCTGTTGATGCTTTCCTCTCTCATTACATTGTTAAATGCTCTAAACTTCAGAACACCCGTGACTTAACCTGATTCCTTCCCCTTTCATCTCTTCCCTCCCTCTCCTTTTTCTCCTATGGGTTTTCCTTTCTTTCTTTCCTTTGCCTTGTATTTGTCCTTTATTTTATTCGCCTTTCCTCCCTCTGTGTTCTCGTCCCACCCGTGCGGGCCGCTAGCCTCATTGCAGTGCTCTTTTCCTAGAATATGACTGTCTCCACTACTACTATTACTACTATTACTACTACTACCACTTCCACTACTTACTCCCTTATTACCCCACTCTCTGGTACCCTTCCCTGTCTGCCTGCCTTTAAATACCATTTCCCCCCATCTTTTTGTGTTAGGGGATTTTTGTAAATGGTCCAAGTCGGGGAAACGTCGTCTAAGCTCCTCTCTTTATATGTGCGGGTTGTTTTGGGGGGATAAAGCTCGCTTCACACGGTGAGGGCCGGGGTTCGATTCCCAGCCAGGGAGAAACTTTGGCGTTTTTTTTACACCTGTTGTCTATTTTCCCCCATCAGAAAAAATGGGTACCGGGTGTTAGTCGACTGGTGTGAGTCGCATCCTGGGACACTGACCTAATCTACCAGAAATGCTCAGCATAAAAAGGGGGCTTTTTATATAGTAGTATGTCACTGATGTCAGCTAGGCCTGTATACCATGTACATGTACTTGTAGTAAATAAAGATATTATTTTATTATCATAACAATGATTCAGCAGCACCGAACCTAAACTAAATCAGAAGACAACTTTGTTAAGATGTTACCCCACAAACAAAGTAAAAAATTTGTCTGATGGTTTTTCTCAAATTTCGCGACCATCAACACTCCTACGCCCTTTTAAACTTCCTTGACAATTTGTTTTGTTAGGGGGTTTTTTTTATGTTTTATAATGGACAGGGGTGGTTTTTTTTTTTGTTAGGGGGTTTTGTTTATGTTTTATGATGGACAGTGGATTTCTGGTTCCTATCTGTACTGTTCGACTTTCTTGAAGAACTGAACGGAGGAGGAAAATACAGAAATTTCTGAGTTTTAAAGGGGATTGTGCTGAAAAAACCCCCTTTACTTTCAAAGTTTTTTCCCTTTTGTTTTGTCTAGTTCTGTCTAACATCTAACAGTGTACAAGGAAGTAACGATAATGCTTGTCCATACGTCATGCTTTGTCTAGGGGTCAAAATCAGGTTCTTCTAATTAAAGCAGAAAAATTTTATCATTGAGTTAAAAGGCAATTTTTCAGTGTGTTCCTTCAAAGTAACAGGAACAAGGCAACCCTTTAGTGTGTTACTTTAAAGTAACAGGGGAAAAAAGGGAACTTCAGTGTGTTCCCAAAGTAAAGGGAAAAAGGCAATTTTTAGTGTGTTCATTCAAAAAACAGGAACAAGGCAA